>JAKCPI010008086.1:0-10371 GCA_023213315.1 Euborellia annulipes
CTTCAAAATCGGTTAATTTTACAGAAAAATGCAAGAGACATTTTTTGTAGACAATTTCACGACAAATAATTTATATAATGACCTTTATTGACCTCTGAGCAATAGATTGCGAGATATTTGCGAAAAACTGATTTTCGTGACCTTTTGACCTTTATAACTTTTTTAGCCGGCATGATATCAATGTCGATTTTTCACATCTTCATTACAACGCCGTAATAAAGGTGTATACAAAAATTCAGCTCACTAGGAATTTTTCCGCAGATTGGGGGTTTAAAATGCCTAAAATGACTGGACTAATATACGATCGTAAATCCATGGCATAATAAATCAGAAATTATATAATTTTAAACTTGTACTAGTTATTTAAATAAAATAATTAAAGAATTCTGTTGTGAATTGTATGAAATGAATGTTCTACGGATGAGTGCTGTCATTTATCAAAAATAACCTTATTAATAATTATATCTACCAATATATTTTATTAAAATATTAATATTTATTTATTTACAAATGCTACTCACACATTTGAGAAGAAAATTTCGATGAGAATATTGAAGGCAAGGAGAGAACACAACACAAAAAAAAATTAAACGTCACAATATCACAAAACCAATTTCAACTTGAAGCAACGAGTATAGAAAAAGAGCAAAGAGTAAATATGAAGGCATAGAGATTAGAAAAGAGAAAAAAGAAGGCTACATGAAAATAATAAATTTTGATCAGGAATTTTAATATTAATGAAATTTAATTAAATAATTAAAATACCACTATTATAATAAATAATAAAAAATAATAATAAGTATAATAAAGTGTACTTCAAACAATTTTCTCAAATTATTACTGACATTCTTTTTCAAAGGGCATCTAAATAATAATTGATTTATATGAATTTTTTTATTATAAAAAAAAAAATCGGTTACCATGGCAACCATTTCTCCTATCTTTCCTATGAAGAACAAGAGTAAAGTGGTCTACAGAAGATTTCAACGGCAAAATAAGAATATACATTTTAAAGAGCATCTAAAAAATAATTGATTTTTGAATTTTAATCAAAATCGTTTAAGGGGAATTTTCAGAAAATCGAAAAAAAAACTGAAAAAGTCCATTAGTAAAGTACTTGTAGTTTTTGGCCGATTTTGTTCAAAAGCTTATTTACACTAGTTCGGGGGGTACCTAACTTAAATACAAAATTTCATCGTCGTAGGTCGTCGTCGGGGTGCTGGGGTGTATGTAACGCCACTCATTAAAATTCTCTAAAAAAAAAAAATAATAATAAAAAGCCGAAAAAAATAAAAAGGCCGATCCTTTTAATTTTGCAATTTTTTGTGGAATTCCTCTGTTGCCTACGCCTCCAGAAATAGACATTTGTTCTTCCTGATTTTCTAATAAATAGGAAGAGAGGCAGTTCGAAAATTATTAGTTTTAATTATTAAAATTTAATGATAATATATATAACATAACAACGAAGCTTCTTTTTCAAGAATGATTCATAATTTGGTTTTAATTTTTCAGATCAATTTTTAATACATCCGTGAATGCATTCAAAAGGATTAAAGAAAATAAACATAACTAAAGGATTGGAATCTCTACCAGGGGAAAGAAAAATAATATTAACTAAAGGATTGGAACTCTACCAGAGGAAAGAAAATAATCTTAACTAATGGATTGGAATCTCTACCAGAGGAAAGAAAATAGTCTTAACTAAAGGATTGGAATTTCTACCAGGGGAAAGAAAATAATCTTAACTAAAGGATTGGAATCTCTACCAGAGGAAAGAAAATAATCTTAACTAATGGATTGGAATCTCTACCAGAGGAAAGAAAATAGTCTTAACTAAGGATTGGAATCTCTACCAGGGGAAAGAAAATAATCTTAACTAAAGGATTCTACTTGGGGAAGAAATACATGCCCTCACTCACACTGCTTGTAACATCTATGGATTTTTTCTTCAGGATTAAAAGGTAAAATTTAGTCAGTGATGCGGGACCTCTTGTCGGCAAGTAAAACTACCGGTACGGGCAGGTCAAAAACATCGATTGAATCCGAATCTTCATTATTTCCTATACAGGTTTATTCGGTAATTTTAGCGATGAGAATCCGATACATATTACAAAATAACCGATTTAATAACCTTAAATAGTTTTGTCATTGTGTTTAAATCAGTGGTGGATCCAAAGGAGTTACTCGGGGGGAGGAGGGTGTAATCTGGTGTGACTGGTCGCACAGCACGCAGTTTTTTTTTTATTTTCGTTAATTTAAAGGTGCATTCTGTACTTGTTTACCAGAATATATATATACATGTATACAAATCATATTTTTAAAATTTTATAGAAAAAACACCAGTACACTGGTCGAAAAAAATTAACTTCTTTTTCTTTTACAAGTATAAAGAAAGATATGAGATTTAAGAAATATTTTTTTTTGTTATAATATTTAATAAAGTTAGTGCCCGTGAACCTATGCTCAGAGAGGATACATTAGCTTCTCGTGGATAGGGTTCGCTTTTTAATTCAATTGAAGTCAATTTTTTCGTCCAGTGAGTATACTTGTGTTTTTTCTTTGCTGACGTTTTTGTTCATAATTTCGTTAATAATTAACAGATTTTTACGAATGAATTATTTTTAGAAAGCCAAAGAACTATAGAATATCGTAAATATATGTTTTTTGCATTCAGGGATCTAAATTATTCAGGGATATCTAAAATTATATTAGGGGTGACCAAAGCAAAAAAAAACTTGAAAATTTCGATTTTTCTAAACTTTTAGTCGTTTGCGGCACGTCTAAATGACCTCCGATTGGGCTGAAACTTAAAATTTATATGTATTATAAATATCTGCATATTTGTACGGGGTGTCGCGTTAAAAATAATTTGAACATTCTAAATAAAAGCCGTTTTAGAGCACATTTTCTATTAAAATCTATTTTTCTCTATATCTCTAAAACTGATGGAAAACTTCTAACTACATATCTGAATTCAGAATGAAAAAATGCACTAGATTCACTAATCAGATTTCTTGTGAAGAAAATCTTGTCGACTAGTGAAATCTAGAGAACATAAATAACTTGTAAAATATATATAATCTGTATTCATATAAAAGTCTAAATTTATATATAGATAGCTACCCGAGGACATTATTTGTTTTAAATTACAATCAACAACTTTGAAATTATAGGGTTTGTTTTAGTCACAAAGTTGGATCATAATTGTTTGAGTTATTGAGTTAATATAATCGCATCACGTAATAGAGCAGAAACAAAAGTGGACCGAAATTCTAAATATTTATTTTTTTTTTTTTTTTTTTAATGTTTTTCCTCACTCCCAGATCGATATTATTATTAAAACTTAAAGTGAAAAGTTAAAATTATATTATTAAAGATGAAACTGTGTTGGAATAAAAAAAAAAAAAAAAATGATTTATGAATTCTTTTTAGTTAAGTAATTTGTATTAAAACATTAAAAAGTTGTTCTCGAATGGGTAAAACATTAATTAAGTAAAATTATAGTCCTTAATAATGTTCCTACAAATGCCATCGTAAATAGAGCACAGATGCCTTTTTGGTTTGCGTGAGTGCAATTTGCTTGCTCTAGAACCTGCACCTCCCACCCTCACACACGCACAGACACAAGGGATAAGTTTTTTTTTGTTGAGGGTTGAAATAAAAAAAAAAAAAACTTCTATCTCAGGAACAATTTAACTACAATTTTTACTTTCTCTTACCCTATATATATATATACTAGTAAGAGTCCCGTTAATCCGAACTAATTGGGACCGAGGGTCGTTCGGATTATCGGGAAGTTCGGATTAACCGGAATCGTAAGCTTGAATTAGTTAATTTTGATAATAAAGTCGTATATATAACGTTGTAAACCGTTCATGTTAGTTGTAAATGCTTATACAATTTCTCTATTTTTTATAATTCGTATTTTTTAATAAAATAAAGTTTCTTTAATGTCTGATTTTCATTTATATTCTTCTTAAAAAAAAAAATCGTACGCAAAAAGAGTTCGGATTAACCGGAAGTTCGGATTAGCGAGGTATTACCAGGACTCTACTGTATATATATATATTTTTTTTTGTTACCTCTGACACGAGAGTGTCTAATTATTATTGAAAGGTAATGTGGATAATCACGCCTAATTATTTACGCCTTTATTACGATAATTTACGCCTAAGCCGATGAGGCGCGTGTCAGTTTGAAGAGCGCAAATTTCGTGTCATCCAAATTTTTCGCAAGGCGGAAAAATTAAAAAAAAATATTCCGCAGAAAAATTTTTTGAGTTCGGGCTTCCCCGAAAAAAAATTCTATATTCGCCCCTGATTCAGTTAATCAAGAGGGCGGCGCATCAAACGGGGCATAAGGCGGCAACAAGCCTTAATCCGCCACTATGGATAAGATTTGTAGATTTTAGTAAATGGCAGTTTTTTTGTTTTTTTTTTTAACATTCCCACTTTTTTCTCATGCACCCACACATTCACACAGTCTTATCGGCAACTTAGGCCATTTAAGACTTTGACGATAACCGTTATGAATATATATTATTTGGGGTCCAGGCATTCTTATTTAAGCCATTTGGTATCCAAATGCTTTAAATAAAATCATCGGACTGCCTGGGGTCTGAACCCGCGGCGTTCGGATTACAAGGTTAGCACTTCAACCCCTACACCAAGCCCCAAGGTCGTAAATGGCAGTTTTCGAGATACTCGTATCTCCAGTATGAAAATGTATTAAATAGCCATCAAAACTTGCAACCTATTTTTTTTTTTTAATTTGCTTAAAGTCTTCTTAACCAAGGGTCTAGGGTTTGGATCCCAGACAGTCCGATGATTTTATTTAAGCCATTTGGATACCAAATGGCTTAAATAAAAATGCCTGGACCCCAATATATATATTCATAATAGCAGTTATCGTTTAAAGCAGTGATTCCCAACATTTTGTAGCCTATTTCCCCCTTTCTGGAGGTTGACTAATACCTATCGCCTCCATTTCATTTACCTCTACCCAAATCTTTTAAAAATCTAATATAATAACACGCGCGCCCGCCTCGGCGGGCTTCGCGTCTAGCCAGGGGGCTACGCCCCCTGGACCCCGCCAGCTGGCCGGGCCCGCCTGCGGCGGACCCTCGCCTTTCTTGATGAGAAACTGGGTGGCGTCTGAACGGGGGCTACGCCCCTCTGGACCCCACCCACTGGCTCGGGCCGCGGGGACCCTCGCCTTTCTTAATTATGAGAAACTGGGTGGCGTCTGAGACGGGGGCTACGCCCCCTGGACCCCCTTCCAACTGGCTCGGCGGCCTGCGGCGGACCCTCGCCTTTATTAATTATGAGAAACTGGGTGGGTCTAGACAGGGGGGCTACGCCCCCTGGACACCCGCCAGCTGGCTCGGCCCGCCTGCGGCGGACCCTCGCCTTTTTATTCATTATAAAAGAAAATTATTAGTATTAAGTATTCCAGTCCAGTGCCTGCTTGAGGATTTGTTTACCTTCATAGAATACACAACTGCAAAGAATACTTAAATATTTCTCTATACATTTCCTATGGGAGAAATCGTAACTTTAAGAATTAATAACTCGAAAAGTTATAGGAATTTCGGAACCCGAGTATTTTTCCGGGACTCTCCATAACGTCCTCTATATGACTGCAAAACTTCGTTTCAAAATTCCAACGGGAAGTTGGTCAAACAGAGCGTGACAGACGGACAGACAGACAGACAGACGGACGGACAGACGGACACACGGCTATTATATATATAGATTTTATTTTTATGAAGAAAATAACAAAAAATGGATCTTTTTTCAAAACAAAAATGACGTTTCGATTCTAGATTAGAATTATCTTCAGACTTTTTTATTTTTATGACAATATTTTGACCTCTTTTATACTGGACATCTTCTAAATAGGAGATTTTTTCTGTTTTTTTTTTTTAATTTTAGTAAACTCTAATAATTTTTTTCCTATGAATACTCATCACCCCCCACTTATTTATTGCCCCCCTGATAAACCAAATCCCCCACTTGGGGGCGATCGCCCCCCCAGATTGGGAATCACAGCTTTCAAGTCTTATATGGCCTAAGTTGCCAACCAAAAAGACTGAGTGTGTGTGAATGGGAAAAAAGTGAGTGTTTTTTTCTAAATAAAAAGGTCATTTTCGGTATCTGATGCCATTTCGACCCACGTCCCTATTAATTTCGATCGATTAGTATTCAATTGAAATAAATAACCGATTGTAATGAAAACAATAAATAGAGAAGCACGCAGCCAGAAAATTAATTAACATCTACGAAATGAAACTCGGAAAATTGGAGATAGTTTCGGCTTTAATTTTTTTATTTATTTGAAATTCCTATCCGGATCTCCGTTTATTTACCCGATTTACTTCTGTGTACGAAGACACACACCTCAAACCCAACCGGACTCTGGCGGTAGTCATCCTCCGACACCCCGTGAATTTACATCTTTCCTCCACCGTTCATTCCTAGTGAACTAATCCTTATTTCTGATTCCGGGCCTCTTATCCAAAATCTTCTATGCTATGGAGGATGTTCTAGTTTCAGAAGGGATAGTTCGTTGTTGATGTTATTGAACACTCTTTTCGTCTGGTCTTTTTTTCGAATTGACCTTGTTAATTTTGTCTTTTAATGAATAAGTTTTTAATTTTCTCAAACTGCAATTTTAGAGACTATCTTTCTAATAAATGGCAACAGATTCCTTCCGTTGATTGCATGTTTTAGAACTGAAATCAATAAAAATCATATCTGTCTCCTCAGACACTGTTCTATTCAAATGCATATAAATTCCCTTACTTAGACTTTTCTTAGGAGTATTTTTACTAATATTCGACCTACATAGAAAAATCTGGTGTGACTGGTCGCACAGTACACAACATTCTCTTACCCTTCGGCAAGAGAAAGTTGTATGCTGTGCTTGTCACACCAGATTTTTTGTGTTGACATGTATTTAGTTTCCGACAGTACGATGTACATTTGAAGATTGAAGATTTGAAGATAAAATTTATAAACAGAAAAATATTTATATTTTGTTACCATGGCAACAACCATTTCTCCTATCTTTTCTATGAAATACAAGTGTAAAAAGTCGTCTTCAAAATTTTCAATGCAAAAATGAGAATATATAGTACATTTTAGGGGGCTCACTGGTCTAGTGGGCTAGGGTGTCGGCTTCTACAAAGAAGATCCCTGTTCAAACCCTGGGCATGCGGGATATTTCATTAAATAAAAATATTTATTTAATGTAAACAAATCCTCAAACAGGCACTGGATTGGAATATTGGATCTCAACACAATAGCCCCCCAGGTAACTCTACGAGGAAAGGGAGTTGGAAGGGACGTAAAGATTCCCTTTTAGTGATGGATTCTTTGAAATGAGTGGGGGAGTCCTTTCTCAAGTAGGACATCCTCCCTAGCATAGAAGGGGTTGGATAAAAGGAATAAGGATTAGTTCATTAGCTAGAAACCAACGAAGGAGGAGGAGTTTGAGATAGGAAATGATGTAACTTTACGGGGGGGGCCGGTAGATGGCTACGGCCAGAGGTCTGTTGGTTTTGAGGTGTTCCTCGTGCACTTAAGCACCTCAGGTAAATAAATTGCGATCCCGATATGAATTTCAAATAATAAAAATAGTACATTTTAAAGAATAGGTATCTAAAAAATAATTGGTTTATGAATTTTTATCAAAATCGATGGAGCGAATTTTGAGAAAATCGAAAAAAAAAAAAACTGAAAAAGTACATAAGTAAAGTACTAATACTTTTTAACCGATTTTGATTAAAAACTTATTTTCACGCCTCAGGTCCCTAATTTAAATATAAAATTTCAACCTCCTAGCTCAATTCCTTCATCCTTACAGACGGACCATGTCGCGAAAACCACTTTTTTGGATTCAGGGGACCTTAAAACGTGTATATCCAACAAAATCTCGACATCAAATTTTTGACATGAATCCAATACTTTCTCTCTATATATATAAATATATAGAGAGGTAAGAGAAAGTAAAAATAGATTGTGTTTTATAATGATTTTGTAACGACGAGTCGATCAAACAATTTTTTTTTTTTTTTATTTCATTAATTTTATTCAAACATCAAAGTTCTCCCTCCCTAATATTGATTTGATTGCAAATAGATTGATTTAAACAGATGTATATATATATAACCATCATACGTCATCCCGCTCTCTCTCTCTCTAGACTAATATTAATTGCATTTTGATTAATTCGATCCAGTTGGATATTAATCCTCTTAGAATACAATTAGCACCAAGGAATTTGTACTGAGGAATTCAGAGAGCAACATATTCAACAACAAACTCTCTTCTATGTTCATGGGGGGGGGGGGGGGGGGGGGGGGGGGATGTCGATAGGATAGGAAACACATAGAGAGAGAGAGAGAGCGAGAGACATATCAATTATGCGCCTTGGGCAAAGAGGCCTTAATCGAACACGGACGTATTTCCCGGCTCAGAGGCTCACTTACCTTTGTCATTTGACGTCAAAGCCAAAGCTTCAATGGGAATAGAGATTATTTACGAGAGAGAGAGACGACTATTGATTACAATTTCACTTGAATTGAATGAAACATCCCAACATCCTCATTCAATCTTTATATATATATATGATTTATTTTATTTTCAAATTACAAAGGAGAATATTTAAAAAATATTTTTATACCTTTTTTTTTATGTTTAAAAAAAATAACTGCTTCTGTCAATATTTGAAAGCGAGGTATTTTTATTTTAATTAATTTATATTCCCGCTTTAAAATTAATATTATATCATATTTTAAACTGGAATGGAATCTATATTAATAAATTCACTTTCAAGTTATATTTGATTTTAAACAAAAGCTTTTTTTTTTTTGGTTGTTTGATAGCCTAATTGAAGAATGCAAATAAATTTAATTTTATTGGCTTTTTATTCACCAGTCAATCCTCCTAAACTGAAAGGCTCGTTTTAATCAGGCCTCTAGGAATATTGGATCTCACCACAATAGCCTTCTACGAGGAGAGAGAGTTGTGTCCTGTGAAATGGATGTAAAGAAGCTACTCTCTCAGTGAGGCATTCTTCATAAGGAATCGGTGCTGAGGGAGCTTCCTCCTCAAAGTAGGACATCCTCCCTAACATAGAAAGAGGTTGGATAAAAGGAACCAGAGATAAGGATTATTTCATTAGCCAGAAACGAAAGCAGGAGATAGGAAATGTCATTTCAGGAGGTGCCGGCAGGGTCCTCGAATCATACGCTTGTTAGAGACATTTGTTAGAGATCAGCACATAACGTCCCATTACAAAACCTGGTCTTGTATACCAAGGGTCGCGGGTTCGGATACCAAATGGCTTAAATATGAATGCCTGGACCCCAAGATATATATATAATAACGGTATATTCATAATAACGGTTATCGTAAAGCCTTATATGGCTTAACTTGCCGAAAGACTGTATGTAAAGTGTGTGTGTGTATATGCGAATAAAGTGCCTATAAAAATAAAACTCAATTATTAACTATGGAAATGCTCTAACAAATTGGATAATAAAATAATGTAATGATTGTTTCAGAATCTACAACAAAATCTGTTTTTGGCCTCACTTTGTCAGAAGGAAGCAAAGTCGACTATCGAAAAAAAAAACAAAAGATTTAAGAAGAAGGAATGTATTCCGTGCATTCGAAAGAAAATCAAACGTGAGCTTATTTATTATCCCTTAAATCAGCGTTTTCCAACTAGGGAAGCGCGAATATTAGAATATTGTTGTGACATCCCGTCCTCTGGAAGAGACGTAAAGAAGATTCCCCAGTGAGCTGTATTCTTCAGAAAGGAGCAGTGCCACACCCGGTGCAGAGGGAGTTCCCTCCTCAACTAGGACATCCTCCAGAGCATAGAAGAGGTTGGAAATAAAGAGCGGTTTGGAACCAGCCAAGGATTAGTTCACTAGCTAGAGACGAAAGGGGAGGAGGAGTTAATAGAGAGATAGGAAATGATGTAAATTCACGGGTGCCGGTCGATGTCTATGGCCAGAGGTTTGGGTTTGAGGTGTGTGTTCCTCGATCACAGCACCTCGGGTAAATAAAGGGATCCCGGTAGGAATTTCAAATAAATAAAATAAATAAATAAGTTTTAATAAACACATTCGTAATAACAAAGTTTGGAAAACCCAGATAGAATTTTTTTGTGTATAACACAGCTGCGTAACTAGCCTTTGAGGGCGCACTGGGCAAAACACAACTAGGGCGCCATTTTTTAAGTTGTAATATAATTTTAAAGAAAACTATCAATTTTTCGACAATCTATGGAAAGAATATGATAAAATCACCCGTCCTTGGGCTATATATTAGATCTCCTAGGGCGTCTATGTCGGTATCG
>JAKCPI010008089.1:0-119537 GCA_023213315.1 Euborellia annulipes
TCATCATGTCAAAACCGAATTGAAGACTAAGTGGAATGATTTCTTCTAAGCTCAATTCTTCTTGGCTAATTGCAATGTTTTTCAGCGCAAGCCCCAGGTGCTCACTTTTACGACTTAAAAGCTCCTGAATAATTTCTTCTTTATTGCCAAAATACTGATAGATAGAACCGACACTGACACCTGATTTTTCAGAAATTTTGGGTGTGGTGACGTTGATTAAGCCATATTCAGCAACACATAATTGAGTTGCTTCCAAGATACTATCTACGACATTCCGAGCACGTTGTTGTTGTGGTTGTTTTCTCATTTTGCGGTTCACTCCAAAATGCGAATTGAATGCGAATAATTATTCATATTAGAGTTTGACTAAACAATAATCAGGTCGCGCTCAAAATGCAAACATTAATTAAGCCACAACGCCTTGCCTCATTTGAGAAGATGGCACGAACAAATATGAAGTCTAAGCTTTTTTATTATTTTACAGACCAGCAGTTACAACCGAGTTATGACGAATATCTTTCACTCAATCGTGCCTTACAGACTGGTGATATCGCGATGGATAAAGTTATGGATTGGGTGATGACCAATCCTAGACAAAATAGAAAGCTTTTTGAAACAGCCTTGTATCAAGGTTTGGATAAACTTCCCAATGAAATCCCTGAATTAATTGATTTTTTTAAAATGGTTGAACAAGCGCCTACTTGGCTTGATCCAGCTAAAATTGAAACTGCGATCAAATTTACCCATCGTTTAGGGACAAATGGCACTTTTATTTTACGCGATGTGGCTTTAATGACGGGTTATCAATACCCCTGGTTTTAATCAACCGTTAATTATGACAGGTGCTTTACATAAATACGCTGGAAAACGCTTAGCTGAAACCCACAAATGGTGGCTTGATGTCAATCAACAAGATAGTTTCTCTCGTTTTAACAATGGTTTTACTTCAACCATTTATGTGCGGTTTATTCATTCGTTGGTATGGCACCAGCTCAATAAATCCAAAGACTGGGATAACGATATTTGGGGAGGCGCCGATCAATCAATATGATCAAGCCATGACCAATATCGCATTTAGTGCGGTGTTACTTCTCGGTGTCAGAGCCATTGGTATTTTTCCAAGCAAAAACCGAATCAGAAGCCATCATGCATTTTTGGAAATATACGGGCTGGTTAATGGGAGTAGATGAAAAATGGCTAGTCAATAAAGAGTCTGACGCATGGAAACTACTGCAATGGATGAATTATGCCCACCCCAAGGCCGATGAAAGTAGCAAAGCTTTAGCCATCAGCTTATCCAAAGAGCCTTTTGAACGACACTACAAACACTTCAATTCCTTTTTGCAAAAAAAGGCCTATCAAAATCATTTGGATATTACTCAGTTTTTTATTGGGCAACGTAAAATGAAAAACCTAGGACTCAAGCCACGTACTTTGGCTTGGTATCCGCTTTATTTAATTGCAAAAAATACCCTGCTCTACCGTAGTGCTAAGCATATTGACAAACTGGATCAATATTTACAACAGAATGGTCGTGCAGAACAAGAATATGCACTCGAGCTTTATCAAAATGCGGGGAAACAATTAGCGAGTATGCATCAGTAAGATCTACTCTCACTCTCCCGTACTTCATGATTAAATTAAATAGGAACACTCGAAAAGACAAGGGGAAGCCAATTGGCCTCCCCCTTGTTTCACATTACATGACTTCGCGTCACATTACTCATTGATCAATGAGAATGCGTTGCTTCAGAAGCCGAATGATCCATGTTTGGCATACTTTCATGACTCATCTTAGACATATCATGTTGCTGAGCTGCATTCTGTTTTTGGCTTGGCATATAGTCAGGCTCGTTGGTAATCGCCAAATAGAAGATTCCCATAAAAATACAGCTTAAAATAATTGCGATTATCAGCAACTTCCATCCCCAAAACGATTTTTTCAGGTGACAACTTATTACTGTCATTACTCATAGAACATCCTCATATTTCTGTAAAAAATCAGTTTTAAATCAATTAAAATTTCATGCTAATACGAGCCCAATAATTACGCCCAGTATTATTAAATTGTTGAGTACCGACTTGACCATCCGCACCTACACCCAATTTGTTTAAATGCTCGGTATAGGTTTTATCTAAGACATTGTCGACACCAACAGCAAGATTTAGATCTTTTTGAATGTTATATGACGCATTCAATGCCAAGGTGGTAAAGCTTTTACTTTCACCAGTGTCATAACCGACAATATTACCTTGATTTAAGCTAATACGATCTTGTTTCGCCACCGCACGCCATAATAAACCTAAAGAATATTTATCTTGAACATAACGTAAATTCAAACGACCTTCTAAAGGCGCAATTTGTGGCAATGGTTTATGTGTATCGGTATTTTCGCCCCATGCATACATTGCACTTAAATCCGCTTGAATCGCATCAGTAAATTGATAACCGATCCCCGCTTCAGCACCCGCGATAGTTGCATCGACATTTTTTGCACCCGCACTAAATGATGAACCATGACTATGTCCATCCATCCCGCCCGTTGGATGATTATGATAACTCAATAAAATAAAGTCATTAATCAATCCTGCATATGCAGATGTCCACACACTCAATGCATCATGTTGGTATTGATAACCGAGATCCAACTGTAAAGTTTTTTCAGTGTTTAGATCATTAAACGTCGGTTTAGACATACCAGTATTACCATGTGCAGTACTGAATAGCTCCCAATAATCTGGAACACGTTCCACATAACCTAAACCAATATAAGATTTGGCATTATGTTCAGGAGATTGATTTTCTAAACGAATAAATGCACTTGGCAAAGTTTCTTTACGTTGATCATTCAGTTTTAATGCATCAATTTTAACTTGATCAATTCGTGCACCTGTCACCAATTTATAAGCATCATTGAATTGATAGGTCATTTCTCCGAAAGCACCATAAGATTGGAAGCGCATATCCTCTCTAAATGCAACATTCATGGATGGCATGGTCGGTGATGACATACTGCCGCCATGTTTGTTCAGCTGAGAATCCACCTCAGTAATTAAACTGAGCTTATCCCATTCACTGGTCATGGCTAAACGGCTATTTAAAGTACGACGTGTCACCTGCATTGCCATTGGGTTTGGCATCAACATCTTCATGCCACCATGTGTCATTTCTGCCAATGGTGGAGTACGTAAACTAAAGTTATCCATAATATGGTCGTTATAACTATAGTTCACTTGCCCTTCGAGCTTTTAATCATAGGGCTTAAATTCTTCTTTTCAACTCGTAAGCCTAAGCTTTCACGTGCAAATTGAGAACCATCCATGGTTCGGCCTGCGTATTCAGCCTCACCATCGGCTTTACCACCCCGTCAGTTCAACCCATGTATCTTCATCGGGTGTCCAGCCTAAGGCTAAATCAGTATTCCAGCGCTCCCAAGAAGAAGGCACTTTATTGCCATCACCATCCTCATAGCTGTTTGACTCAGAACGATTGGCATTGATACGCATGTATTTTTTACTGTCACCTACAGCAGCTTCAATATTGTGATCCAAACGTCCAAAAGAACCGACTAAAACACTGGCTTGACCTTGATAATTTTTATCATCTGTTAAGGTTGGTTTTTGACGTTCAAAAATCACCGTGGCTGCTGAACCTGTATTGGCATATTGAACCGTCTGAGGTCCCTTTACCACCGAAATACGGTCAAAACTTTCGGGTTGAATATACGATGTAGGTGCATCCATGCGTGCAGGGCATGCACCTAAATTTTCGGTACCATCTGTTAAAATTTTAATCCGTGAACCAAACATGCCGCGGAATGTGACATCTCCATTGGTTCCACCGCTTTTAATTGAATTAAAGCCTGCAATACTTTGCAAATAATCAGCACCATCTGTAGCAGGTACAGGTTGAATCGGCTGTTTTGGATCAGCATGAATAATCAAACCATTGGCATCATTATTTAACTGTGCTGTAACCACGATTGGAGCAAGTTGAGATGCATGTTCCTGATCGTGTGCAAATGCCGCTGTAGAATAACAAGCAACACAAACCGCAGCCGCTAAAGGCTGTAAAAAGAATTGAGGTTGAGCCATTTTCTTTCTCTTAAATCATAAATTAAACAAGGCTGGAGTCAATGAAGACCCTAAAAATTAAGTTTTTGATTTATGCAAAAAGTGGCGGGGCTCGCCCTTGGGGAAGTAGAAACAAACGTTGCAATACAAAATAGACATGTCGAAATGCTTTTTGAAATGCAACCAGTCGCACTTGGATACGATCTAATATTTCTTTGATTTCAAGTTCAGGAGGTAAAACCAAATTGCCATAGACTGTACAGTATTGGCACTGGTGACCCGCATCATGGTGATGTGAACTTGGTTGCTCCTGGCGCTGCATGTTCAGCATGGGCCAATAGATGGTCATGACTGGCAGCTTCATGTGCAGAAGATACAGATTGATGTTGATGATGGGTGCTATGTTGATGCTTTTCGTAGAAATGACTTTGTACTAAAGCTTGAGTAATAGTTTCACAGACCGGCGCAATTTGATATTGCTTCGGTAGCAAAGGCTGTAAAAATACAGCAATCTGTAAAAAAACTGCGGTAAAACCGAGCAGTAAACCTATTCTCAACAAAACGTTCGTCTCAACATTTTTTCGAGCCAGAGTATAACAAAGCCCAAACAAAATTGGGCTTTGTATTGCAGGAAAATTTTAAAAGTTTTTAAAATTCAACTGACTCAGATCAACGTTTTGCTGGAACTTTTTGCTTTTCACGCTGACGAACCACTTTTTCCACTTTTTCACGCGCACGTTGACGCTTTAAAGGGGATAAGTAATCCACAAATAATTTACCGTTTAAGTGATCCATTTCATGTTGAATACATACCGCCAATAGATCATCCGCTTCGACTTCAAAAGCTTGACCTTCAAGGTTAATTGCTTCGAATTTTAACTCGTGACGGACGCTCAACTTTATCGTATATTTGAGGAACAGAAAGACAGCCTTCCTCATAAGATAAGGTTTCTTCTGTAAGCGGTGTTATTTTGGGGTTAATGAACACCATAGGTTGGTCTTTGTCTTCAGACAGATCCATTACGATAAGCTGAATATGCTGATCGACCTGTGTAGCAGCCAGACCAATACCTGGCGCTTCATACATGGTTTCAAACATGTCTGCTGCTAACTGGCGAATTTCATCAGTTACCACATCGACAGGTTTTGCAATGGTGCGTAAACGGGGATCAGGAAAACTTAAAATAGGTAATAAGGCCATACTGTACCCTCTGTTGCTATGCCATTGATCTTAAAACTAAATGAAGAATATGCTTCATTAAAAAATGTGTGTAATATGCGTATTATAACGCATATAGAGACATAATTTTAGGAATTATGATAATGAAAAAGGTTTTAACTGGCATAACGAACTTTCATGCCAAGGGGTTCAAGAAACAATTACTTGCTGTGACACTATGTTTAAGTGCAGGATTCACTTACATGGAAATCACACACGCAAGTCCAAATACCAATCCACCTGCACTGAAATCCAGTGCACCCAATGTCTATGTGGTGAAACGTGGTGATACTTTATGGGATATTGCGGGGAAATTTTTAAGCAAGCCTTGGCGCTGGCCTGAAATCTGGGCAAGCAATAAGCATGTTAAAAATCCACATTGGATTTATCCAGGCGATAAATTATTGTTGTGTACTTTAGATGGTCGCCCATTGATTGGTGTAGATGAAGGTGATGGGTGTGATGGAATTATCCGTCGTCATCAAGGTGGGACATCTTTACGCCCTCAAATACGCGTTGAATCCTTAAATAATGCGATTTCAGTAATTCCATTATCAGATATTCAACCATGGTTAGAACACAGTATTGTGGTCAATCCTGAATCTTTACAGAACATCCCTTATACCATCGGCGCTGCTGATAATCGTGTGATTACGGGTGCAGGACAAACCGTTTATGCGCGTGGAAATGGCTTAGTCGTGGGTCAACGTTATGGGATTTATCGTGAAGGCAAACCTTATACTTTCCTCAATGCTGAAGGCAAAAAGTTTAATGCAGGCATGGAATTAACTGGAGGTTGCTTCTGCAACTGCGGCGGCTGGTGAAAATGATGTCACCACCCTTGAGTTAACCAAAAGTTATAATGCTGAAGTGCGTAAGGGCGACTATGTCCTACCAAGCTATGATGCTGAATTGCCGAGTTTGTTCTATCCAACCACCACCAATGAAGTCAGCAATGGCGGTAAAGTGGTTCGTGTACAAGGTTCAATTGGTACAGCAGCGCAATATAGTGTAGTCACCATTGACCGTGGTAGCTTACAAGGTGCTAAACCTGGGCAAGTCTTTAGTATTTACCAACAAGGTGAAACAGTCCGTGACCCAAAAACTAAAGAGTCTGTGAAATTACCAAGTCAAAAAATTGGTACACTGATGATCTTTAAGAGTTTTGATCACCTCAGCTATGCCTATATTTTGGAAAGTAATTTACCAATTAAAATGGGTGCTGAAATTAAACCACCTGCAATTGCAGATAACTAAGTTTTTCATGATGTGATTTAAATATGTTGAAGCAAATATCCAATGACCAATATGATGCCATCAGACTTTGGTATTTGGTTCAACATTCGCTCAGCGCTTTTCATAAATTAGAAACACATTTTGGTTCTATCGCAAAAGCGCTGCAAGCTGAAAATTTAAACCGCTGGTCTGAAGCCAAAATTCATAAAAACCATCTTGAAAGAGCCAGTGAATTTTTCACTGCGCTTGGGCAATCCAAATTTCAAGGTTGCTTCGATAAAATTCAACAGCATACAGATTTTATTCTTTTAGATACCGACCCTCATTATCCTCAACAACTGCTACCTTATCCTGATCATCCACCAATTCTATTTGGTAAAGGTGCATTTCAGAATCTAAGTCAACCGCAAATCGCCATCGTGGGTAGCCGAAAGCCAAGTCCGCATGGCAAACAAGTGGCATGATTTTGCTTACTATTTGAGTGAAAAGGGCTTTTTTATTACCAGTGGCCTAGCACTGGGAATTGATGCCGCTGCACATATGGGTGGACTAAAACACCATCGAACCATTGCGGTGATCGGTACAGGCTTAGATCTGGTTTATCCTAGTCAAAATAGACAGTTACAAGAACAAATTTTGCAGCATTCAGGAACGATTTTGACTGAATACCTGCCAGAAACTCAGCCTATTCAGCGCAATTTTCCCTATCGAAATCGGATCGTGAGTGGTTTGAGCTTAGGTGTTGTTGTCGCAGAAGCACAACTGGGTAGTGGTTCACTGATTACGGCGCAAGCTGCCGCAGAACAAGGTAAAGTGATTTTTGCAATTCCAGGGCATATTTATGGAGAGCATCATCAAGGATGTCATCAGCTCATTCGTGAAGGGGCCATTCTGGTTGATCATCCAGAACAGATTGTTGAAGATTTAGCACTTCCCACCCAATGGCATTGTGCACAACAGTCTGAATCACTCTCCCCAATGCCAGAAATTCCCGAGCATTTATTTAAGCTGTATCAATTGCTGGATTGGATTGGGCAAGACTTAGATACGCTTGCTCAAAACGCAAATTTAGACATTGCACAACTCACAAGCGATCTTATGGAATTAGAACTTTTGGGTCACTGTATTCAACAATCTGGGCTGTACTTACGTTGCCGAGTCAGTTATTAAGGTTCACAATAGTGGCTTATTCCACGAAATGGCAAGGTAAACATAGATGATTACAACCTCAGTTGCTGAAGCTGCACAAATTCTTCAACAAGGTAAAGTCTTGGCTTATCCAACAGAGGCAGTATGGGGTTTAGGCTGTGATCCGTTCAATGAACAGGCTTTTTTAGAAATTTTAAGGCTTAAACAACGCCCTATAGAGAAAGGCGTAATTTTATTGGCAGGACAGCTCTCACAAGTTGAGCATCTATTAACAGAAATTGACCCTATTATTCGTGAACAAATCATTCAATCATGGACGCAACGCTCTAGAACAGAACGTGCAACAACTTGGCTACTTCCAGCTGATGATAAAATTCCACAATGGATTAAAGGCCAGCATGCTCAGGTTGCGGTTCGTGTAACCAATCACCCTTTGTGCATTGCCTTATGTAATGCCTTTAATGGCTTTATTGTGTCGACCAGTGCAAATTCGGCAGGTTTAGAACCGGCAAGATCTTTACAACAAGCCAGTCAATATTTTGGTTCGGAATTGAATTATTTAAACGGCGATCTTGGTTTAAGTCGCGAACCAAGCAAAATCATTGACGCATCTACAGCACAAGTGATTCGGGCTTAAACACGTTAAAATATTCATTCAAACATGAGTTCAGGGCCTGTTGGAATTTCATAAATGGCTTGCGTTGTAGGTTAAAATTGAGCATGAGACGTATACGTCGTAAAGCAGGAAACGAAGAGAATAGCGAGACTATTTTCGAGTTTCATAACGTAGGCTGAGATAATTTTAGCCACAACCCTGAGCAAGAACAAAGCATTGCTTTGTTTGCAGCGCAAGGCGTAGACGAATTGTCAACAGACCCTCAATATTACCAATAAAAAGGCAAAAAAAAACTCAGCCACATATAGGGTTGGCTGAGTATAAAAGGATGCGTTAAACACATCCAGAGGGTATGAAAAAATTCAGTGTAGAACAATTTAATTAAGAAATTCTTAATTCGCTACGATGAAAATATTATCCTATAAATTTTTTTGAATACAAATATATTCTTCTGAGCAAGATCTGTTCATTTAAGTGAATTGCAAATAACTGGAATTTCAATAATAAAACTAAGTGTTTAAATTTGTTTTACTATTTGCATTTTTAACAGGTAAATCACTAATTCAAAAACAAATTTTGCTCAGATTTAATACTTTAAAAGGGTAAAAAATAAGTTTTTAAATGAACATTTTTCACCCAAAATACTTTGAATTTTAACTCAATAATGTACTTTTTTTGACACTAATTGACTTTTTTTGTGCCAATGCAATTCCCACTAAAATGACAATACCACCGATGGTATGCGACATCGTCCAAGCCTCATGCAACCAGAAGTAGGCAATGATTGCAGTAAATACTGGCATTAAATTCATAAAAATGCTGGTTCGATTTGGACCAAGATATTGTACAGCCATCATCCACAATAAAGGCGCAACAAGAGAAGGTAATATACCCGCATATAAAACGCTGGCGACATTGCCTTGGTTAATCGCATCAATGCCATAATAAAGCACAAATGGTAAATGGTAGACCAAGGTCAACGCAATTTGCACATAGAGACTCAGCAGTAATGGAACTTTCAATTGCCATTTTTTTAGAAAAAACCCCATAAAAGGCATAAAAGAACACAGCCAAGACCATGATCAAATCACCAGAGTGCCCTGCCAATTGAGTCAAGTTGCTAAAATCCCCTCGGCCAATCACATACAGTAAACCGAGAAAAGACAAGATACTGCCGACAACAGCGAAACGATTGGGAATTTCACGTAAAATAAGAATCGAAACAAAAATGGTAAATACTGGAATAAAGGCGTTGATAATGCCCATATTGGTTGCTGTGGTGTAATGCGCTGCGCTATAGGCCAAGCCTTGATACAAGAACATACCAAAAGCACTCAGCACCACAAATTGCATAAAATGTTGTTTAACCAAATGACGTTGCTTCCACACTTGGGGCAACATAAATGGAGTCAAAATAATAAATGCCACTAACCAGCGATAAAAGCTAATACTGACAGGTGAAATATAATCCGAAACATAACGTGTAACTGCAATATTCATTGACCAAATCAATACTGCAATGATCGGTAAACTGATTGCCCACCACATGGGTTTTGAATTGCTATACATAATTTTGACTGTCGAATAGGATCTGGAAATGATTATCGATGAAGTCGGAATAAATTTAAATATGGCATTTCAGACATCTATAGGGCTTTTCAGACAAATGCTATTTTATGCGTTTTTAAACTTAGAATAATTCCCAAGTTTTGATTGCTAAAGTCACCACACTTTGTAACTGTTCAGCACTAACCCCATCACGGGCTTGCATGGTTAAACCTTGAATCACCGTTGAATAATAATCTGTCATCGCTTGAATATTGGCGTGTGGGTTTAAGTCACCTTCTTTGACACCCTGTTGCAAACGTTGGTAGATATTTTCTTTGACTTGTTGTCTTTTCAGCAAAAGATCATGCTGAATCGGTGCATGTTCTTGTGAACAATTCATGGTTGCGGTAACCAACATACAACCCGTCGGTTTATTTTGTTGAACCAATTTTTTGAGGTTTTCATACAAATAAATTTCAATGGCAATTTTTGCTGTTTTGGCTTGTTGAAAAATAACCTCCAAAGGACATGCCTCATGCTTTAAGTAGTATTCCAAACAGGCATGAAACAGCTGTGATTTATCTCCAAAACTACTGTATATACTGGGTGCAGTAAGATTTAAGGCTTTGGTTAAATCGCTCATCGATGTGGATTCATAGCCATATTCCCAGAACAACAACATGGCTTTTTGTAGCGCTTGTTGTTCATCAAAACATTTAGGACGACCACGCCCACGCTTAGGTGCTTGTTTTTCAGCGACTAAAGCATGTTTTTCAGAATCAGCCATAACTTTCACATATATTTTTATAACGAACATTATTAAATTAATTGACAACACAAAATTAATCAAATATTTTATTTTTATAACGATCGTTAATGAATTAAAAAATACCTCCATATGCTTTCGCTTTACAGCAGGAATATATCTTCATGAATATGATGCAATCAGAAGTTTCAGAACCACAGTCCTCTGAGATTCCCCCCAGTAGCCAAGGGAGCTGGTTGGCGCTATTAACCGTTGCAATTACTGCTTTTGCTTTGGTCACCAGTGAGTTTCTCCCAATTGGTGTCCTCAACGACATTTCCAGTGATTTGCATGTATCTGTTGGTACAGCGGGTTTGATGATCACCCTCCCAGGGATCATGGCCGCCATAGCAGCCTCCACTCCTTCCCGTTCTAGTCAAAAATTTAGATCGACGTTACTTACTCCTAGCCCTGTCTGCAACGATGGTGTTTGCCAATGCCATCACTGCAATTGCATCAACTTTTGAAATTTTATTGCTGAGCCGTTTCATTCTTGGATTTGCAATTGGTGGATTCTGGGCGACTGCGATTGCCTTAAGTGGTCGTTTAGCACCAAGCCATTTACCTATTGCGAAAGCAACAGCAACTGTCATGGCTGGGGTAACTTTAGCCACTGTTCTTGGTGTACCGATTGGGACATGGTTAAGTGATGCATATGGCTGGCGAACATCATTTGGAATTACCTCCGCCATCGGCTTCGTTGTTTTACTGTTGGGAATTAAATTTATCCCGAGCTTAAAACCTGAATCCGCCATTCATTTTAAAGACTTACCTGCATTGCTAAGAATCAGTAAAGCCAGACAAGGTTTGATTATTATTTTGTTGATTGGTTTAGCTCATTTTTCATCATATAGCTATCTGACCCCGTTCTTTAAAAATTCAGCAGGCTTTGACAGCGCCACTATCAGTTCGCTACTGCTATTATTTGGTATCGCAGGTATCTTTGGTAATGCTTTTGCTGGTTATAGCGGTAATTTGAATGTGCGTTATACCTTTGCATTCGTTGCCATCTGTTTTGCGGTTGTATTCTTTGGCTTTCCTCTATTTGCCATTCATCCATCAGGCGCCTTTATTCTTACAGCGCTTTGGGGCTTTGCATTTGGTGCATTTCCAACCACTGCCAATATTTGGATGTTTTTACACGCCCCTCAAGCTGTAGAAAAAGGCATGCCGTTATTTGTTGGTTTCTTCCAAGTGATGATTGCAACAGGTGCATTAATCGGTGGCTATGTTGTTGACCATTTTAATGCCAACATTTTATTGTATAGTGTACTGAGTTTTATCCTTTTGGCCTTTATTTCAATCTTCACGCTGAGTCGTGGATTAAATAACCCCAAAGCTGAAAATACTGCCATTCAATGTGAGAGTTAAGTCTTTTCAACTATGTATTCAGCGCTGATTTCTGTAGAAGAATTTTTCTACCAAAAGCATGATGTAGTGACACCCCATTCAAATTTATGGGGTGATTTTAATTTGAGTTTAAATGGGACTTTAGAACTCAATGTTGCAGAACAATCCTATCTGTCTCCACCAAGTTATGGTTTGTGGATTCCGCCGCAAACCGAACATTGTTGTACAGCTGTGGATGATCAACTGACGCATTACATCTGTATCCGTATTCATCCTCAGCTTTGTCAAAGCTTATCCCAAAGCACAAAGACTTTAAGTATTCGCCCTTTTTTACGTCATACCATTGAAGAAGTTTTAGAGCAGCAGAAACAAGGGATTCCATCATCTCCCTATTATCAACACTTATTAGAACTGTTGGTCGATCAAATCCAAAATAGTGTGTGTTATGAGCATTATTTACCGCAAACCAACCATCCCATACTCAAGCCTATTCTTGAGCATTTGTCTGATACAACACGCTTCCCCCCAAAGCCTTCAGGAAATTCTCGATACTTTTCAAATTACTGAACGGCATGCACTCAGACTGAGCCAAGAGCACCTTAAACTTTCGCTGTCTGAATGGCGTAATCGTGCCAAGATTATTTATGCAATTTCATTGATCCAACAAGGCGTTTCAATTAAAAAAATTAGCTTAGATCTCGGCTATCAACACACGTCTAGCTTCATTGAGTTTTTTAAACGCTATACCCATCAAACCCCAGCCCAAATGCGAAATCTTTAAGATTAGGACATTTTTCAAACAATCTATTTCCACTTTATTGATAAGTTTATATACAAAAATACTATAGAAAATTGCCTTAAAATTGTGCATTTTGCATCTTATGCTCTAGATTAAGCATATAACTTTTTGAATTTGTATATATTACCGTCAAATTCATAAGAATTTTAAATAATGAAGGGTTCGAATAAATGAAAAAATTACTACTAGCTACACTATGTGCTTCAGCGTTTGCTTTAACTGCATGTGATAAAAAACCAGCTGATTCAGCTTCAGGAACTGAGAGCAAACCTGCTGCAGCTGCGGTTTCTTTAAGTACCAACAATACTGCTGATATCAAAAGCGATTTAACTGCACTTCAAACAATGTCTACAGCGAAAGCTAAAGAAGCATTGAACTTCCAAACAGAAGTGATGCAAGCTGCACAAAAGGGTGATAAAGATGCACTGAAAGGTGTTGTCGATAAAATGAAAACTTATGTGGACGGTTTCAACAAAGATCTTGATGGTTTAGCGCTTAAAAGTACTGAAGTTGCATCTGTACGTGACAAAATGAAAGAGTCAAATAACCTAGGCGTTGAAATGTCTGAAGCTGGTTTAGCGACTTCACCAGATCCACAAAAAATCATGGAACTTCAAAAGAAAGGTACTGAGTTACAACAAAGCCTGTTAACTGAAATGCAAGCACTTCAAGCCAAAGCAAACGCTGCACCATAATCGATTAAATTTGATGCAGTTTTTAAAAGCAGATCCTATGATCTGCTTTTTTTATTACACTTATATACAAATGTAACTTGCTGAAATCTTGGAATATCGCTAAAACATTAGACATATTTCTAATCACTGTCTTTTGATTTTTAAGGATACCCCTCTATGAGCAATTCCGTTTATGACATCCCAGTCAATACCATCAAAGGTGAAGCTGACGACCTTGAATCAATATCAAGGTAAAGTTCTTTTAATCGTTAACGTTGCATCTAAATGTGGCCTTACTCCACAATATGAAGGTTTAGAAAAACTATATACTGAAAAGAAAGATCAAGGTTTAGAAATCCTCGGCTTTCCTGCAAATAACTTTCTTGCGCAAGAGCCTGGAACAAATGATGAAATCGAGCAATTTTGCTCTTTAACTTACAATGTCGACTTCCCGCTTTTTGCTAAAATTTCAGTTGCTGGTGATGATAAACATCCACTTTATGACAGCTTAATTCATGCAATCCCTGAACGTATTGGTGAAGGTCCTTGGTGGAAAGACTTAGTCGATTATGGCTTAACACCAAACCCAAAACCTGAAGTCCTTTGGAACTTTGAAAAATTCTTAATCGGTAAAAATGGCGAAATCGTGGCACGTTTTGCACCAGATATCACTGCTGATGATCCACGAATTACATCTGCGATTGAAGCTGAATTAGCAAAATAGATTGAGCATTAAAAGCACTATGCTTTAAATAAATTTTTATATTTTGCAGTTTTGATCGAAAATTTTATATTTTCGATCAAAACTCCCTCTAGCTTTATTCACAATTTAAAATTTCGACCACCTTCAATAGAGTGCTAAAAATGCATTCTTTTTTGCTTTTGCTTGAGTAGAAATGAATCTCTAAAGTTACAGACTGTATGCCCTTTGCAACAATCCTCAATCTCTACACTTTTGCAAATTATAGTGAATTCATAACCGATTAAATTTCTTTTGGACAACGATGAAAAAGCTTTTACAAGGTGCGGTTTTGCCTTTTGTTATTTTTATTTCTGGCATGTTACTGCTAGGCTGTAATCAAGCAGCTGAACAATCACGTCAACAAGATGACGCTCAAGCGATTGAAACTGCGCAAATGAGTGAGAATACATCCGACTCAAATAATAATAATCAATCAACAGCAAAAAGTACTGAGAGATTTAAAACAAGGCAATATGTTTTATATCGCACGTGATGTTGCCAACGTACAGCTGAAAACTGGTGACTATGTTGAAAAATTACAGCAAAGCCAATCTAATTTACAACAAGCGATACAATCACAAAATCAAGCTGAGCTACAACAATCTGTCAAAACATTGACTCGTGAACTACAAGGCTTTAACACAGCATTGATTTCATTAGATTTAAAAAGCCAAGAGATTGATGGTATCCGCCAACAAGTGCTACAAGCCAATAAGCAAGTGCTTAACTCAGCACTGTTAAACGGTGATTTAGACATTTCAAAAGTTGATTTTAAGAAAATCGAACAACAAATGAATACCATCCAACTAGATATGCTTAAACTGGCAGGCATGATGATTCCTGGATCAAATACAGAGCAAGCCACTGAACAGAGTTAATTAGATTTGAACAGATCAGCCTTAGCTTGGCTTTGCGACATTACATGATCGATCTTGTCCTAGCGCGCGTTTAGCATCTAACTTAAAACGAGCTTGAGCAGACTTATAACTTGTGGGTAAAAATAGCGTTAAACGGGTTTTATTCTTTCCAATGGATTCCACCAAGGTTTTTGATAAATAGGCCCCACCCTCTGTACGGGTAAACAAGGTTCCCATTTCTAAATCTCGTTCTAGTCGATTGTCGGTAAAGACAAAATCTTTTTCGCCAGTAAAGGCAACACATTGCCCATAGGCCATTTTCAAATTTTTAAATGCGACAACATAATCGATATCTAACTCTGTTTCTAAACCATTTCCCACTGAATTTGCCACCAAACTTGCTTCAGTGGGTGCATTTGGTGTAGTGACAAATTGACTTTGACATGCTGAAACAGCACTCAGTAGAAGTATTGAAAATAAATACCGACATTGAACTAATTTTTTTCATTTTAAGTTTATTGGTTTTCTACAACAATGAATGGATTGTAGCAAAGTTCATGAACATGATTTAATAGCAGATTAACCGCTATTTTTGTAGTGTTTCATGCAACTGATTTTATTCACAGGCGTACAAGCTTCGGGTAAATCTACTTTTTATCAACAGTATTTTTACCATACACATCTACGTATCAATCTCGATATGCTAAAAACACGCCATCGTGAAAAGATACTGTTTGAAGCAGCTATAGCCTCTAAAACCAAAATCGTGATAGATAACACCAACATGAGCAAAGCCGATCGAGCCCGTTATATTCAACTTGCCAA
Source organism: Euborellia annulipes (assembly GCA_023213315.1). Lineage (NCBI taxonomy): Eukaryota > Metazoa > Arthropoda > Insecta > Dermaptera > Anisolabididae > Euborellia > Euborellia annulipes. The sequence goes on from JAKCPI010008089.1 coordinate 15,895, forward strand.
AACTGCTGGCTTCGAGGTCATTTCATATTATTTTGAAACGGATCTAGACAGCACTTTACAGCGTAATGCACAACGTGAGGGTAAAGCCAATATTGCTGAAAAAGGCGTTAAAGCCACCTTTTATAAATTAGAAGTCCCGAATCGTTCAGAAGGTTTTGATGCGCTGTTTAAAGTAAACATGATAGAAAATAATGACTTTTCAATTACTCATAACTGAATAAAAAATTTAATGTTGAGCCAACCGCCATGTTTTAAATGCGGTTTGCATCTGTTGTTGTATTTCTTTAGGTACCTTACGAGCTGCTATATTGGAAAAATCTCCACGATAGGTTTCAGCCACAATTGAACTTGCCAAATCTTCGATCGCAATTCGACCTTTGTTCTGATACGCCAGAATTTCTACTTCGGTTAAATAAATATCCCAACATGAAACAACAGAACTCATATCTACGGCAATACTGAGATAGTAGTCATCTTGCGTTTGATAAAGTTCCCAAAAAGTGCGCTTGCTGTTCGATGAGGTGCATTGTCTTCTATATCTCCTTTTTTATTGTTTAGATTATGCTAAAACTAGTCAGTGATGAAATATAACTTTAGCATGAGAATAACGAAGAAGTTTAACCATGAGATTTGATGATCTAGATACACGATTACGTGTTTATGAAACAGCTTATGATTTCTGTGTACCGCCAGAACAATATATCGTTGTGCGTTTGGATGGACGTGGCTTTACCAAACTCACCAAAGATATTTGGAAATTTGAAGCGCCCTTTGATCTTCGTTTTAGGGACTTGATGGTCGAAACAACAGCTCACTTAATGCAATGTGGCTTTAATATTATTTATGGCTATACACAAAGCGATGAAATCTCCTTACTGTTTCATTTAAAAGATGACAGCTTTAATCGTAAAACACGAAAAATTATTTCTATTTTAGCCGCAGAAGCCAGTGCAAAATTCAGTGTATTACATGGTGAGATGGCAACTTTTGATGCTCGAATTTGTATACTGCCCAATGCAAAAACTGTTGAAGATTATTTTCGTTGGCGTCATGAAGATGCTCATCGCAACGCACTCAATGCACATTGCTATTGGATGTTACGCAAGGAAGGAGAAAATGTAAAAAATGCAACCGACCAAGTAAAAGGATTATCTCGCCAAGAGAAGCATGATTTACTCTTTAGCCGTGACATTAACTTCAATGAATTGCCATCATGGCAAAAGCGTGGCACAGGTTTATATTGGACAAGATATTGAAAAAATTGGTTTTAATCCGAAAACTAAACAGCCGACAGTATCAACTCGTCGTCACATTTTTAAAGACTATGAATTACCTTTGGGAGAGGATTATAGTCATTTTATACAAACACAATTTTTATTGGACACTCCTCAAGGATAAGTTTATAGCATGTTGAACCAATATAAATTTGAACCATCCATAAATTAATTGCATAAAAAAACCACCCTCGCGGGTGGTTTTTCAATCTCAAACTGCGTCTTATAGCGCGCGGTTTTTGATTTTGCGGATGGTTTCCAACTGAGCAGCAGTTTCTGCAAGAGCAGCCAAAGCAGCAGCAGAGTCCAAATCGCTTTTTTGATTTGCAAGCAATTGTTCAGCATTTTTACGTGCTTCAAGAATTGCAGCTTCATCTAAGTTGTCAGCACGAACTGCAGTATCTGCAAGCACAGTAACAACATGCGGTTGAACTTCTAGAACACCACCAGATACATAGATTAACTCTTCTGTACCGTTTTCAAGCAGAACGCGAATTGCGCCCGGCTTGAGTAAAGTGACTAACGGAGCGTGACCAGGCATGATACCCAATTCACCGCCAGCACCTTTTGCGATAAGCATTGTCACAGTGCCTGAGTACAAAGACTCTTTAACACTTACAACATCACATTGCATAGTCGACATGTGAATCTCCTAAATTAGAGTTGCTAATTAAAGCTTCTCGGCTTTAGCGATCACTTCGTCAATACCACCAACCATATAGAACGCTTGTTCTGGGATGTGATCGTATTCACCAGCTAGAAGACCTTTAAAGCCACGAATTGTTTCTTTAAGTGGTACAAGTTTACCAGGAGCACCAGTAAACACTTCAGCTACGTGGAACGGTTGAGAGAAGAAACGTTGGATTTTACGCGCACGGTAAACAATCAACTTATCTTCTTCTGCTAACTCGTCCATACCCAAGATTGCGATGATGTCTTTAAGCTCTTTATAACGTTGCAATACGTTCTGTACAGAACGTGCAATTTCATAATGCTCAGCACCAACAACAAGTGGATCTAACTGACGTGAAGTAGAGTCAAGTGGATCGATCGCTGGGTAAATACCAGAAGATGCGATGTCACGGCTCAATACTACAGTTGCATCTAAGTGAGCAAATGTAGTTGCAGGCGATGGATCTGTTAAGTCATCGGCAGGTACATATACCGCTTGGATAGATGTAATCGAACCAGACTTAGTCGATGTAATACGTTCTTGAAGAACACCCATCTCTTCTGCAAGCGTCGGTTGGTAACCTACTGCAGATGGCATACGACCTAAAAGAGCAGATACTTCAGTACCAGCCAATGTGTAACGGTAAATGTTGTCAACGAACAACAATACGTCACGGCCTTTACCGTTTTCATCTTTCTCATCACGGAAGTATTCAGCCATGGTCAAACCAGTTAACGCTACGCGTAAACGGTTACCCGGTGGCTCATTCATCTGACCGTAGACCATTGCTACTTTGTCAAGAACGTTAGAATCTTTCATCTCGTGGTAGAAGTCATTACCTTCACGAGTACGCTCACCAACACCAGCAAACACAGATAAACCTGAGTGAGCTTTCGCGATGTTGTTGATCAATTCCATCATGTTTACAGTTTTACCAACACCGGCACCACCGAATAAACCAACTTTACCACCTTTAGCAAACGGGCAAAGTAAGTCAATGACTTTAATACCAGTTTCTAAAAGGTCAGTAGAAGCAGCTTGTTCAGCATAAGAAGGTGCTTGACGGTGAATCGGCAAACGCGCTTCAGTCGCAACTGGACCAGCTTCGTCGATTGGGCGACCAAGAACGTCCATGATACGACCTAAACATGCAGTACCTACAGGTACAGAAATAGGTGCACCAGTATTAGATACGTTTAGACCACGTTTAAGACCTTCTGTAGATCCCATTGCGATGGTACGAACTACGCCATCACCAAGTTGTTGCTGAACTTCTAAAGTAGTTTCAGTACCGTCAACTTGGAGAGCGTCATAGATCTTAGGAACGCTATTGCGTTCAAACTCGACGTCGATAACCGCGCCGATGATCTGAATGATACGACCGCTACTCATTGCTGTCTCCTCAATTCAAAATAATGTTAAACGGCAGCGGCACCACCAACGATCTCAGAAATTTCCTGAGTAATCGCGGCTTGACGCAGCTTGTTATAAATGAGTTGTAGGCTCTTGATGAGATCACCTGCGTTGTCAGTTGCAGCTTTCATTGCAACCATACGAGCAGACTGCTCACATGCGATGTTTTCAATCACACCTTGATAAACCATAGACTCAATGTAACGAACCAATAAACCATTTAAAAGCTCTTCAGCTTCTGGTTCATATAGATAGTCCCAACCATATTGGCGGTTAAGATCCTCGTCCGTATCAGCCGCAGCTAATAGGAACAAGTTGTTCGATTTTTTGGTTTTGAGTCATGGCATTGACAAAGCCGTTTGACACAAGATAAATACGATCTAACTCGCCTTTATCAAATGCATCTAACATCACCTGTACAGAACCAGTTAACTGTTCAAGACTTGGAGCATCACCTACTTGCGTAGTTGCGCCAAGTACTTTACCGCCGTAGTTTTTAAAAAACGAAACCGCTTTTTGACCAATCAAAGCAAATTGAACTTCAATTGACTGCTCTTGTTGCTGTTGTACGTGTTTAACCACTTTTTTGAACAAGTTAATGTTCAAACCACCAGCAAGACCACGATCTGAAGAAACAATGATATAGCCAACGCGTTTTACAGGGCGTTCAACCATATAGCGATGTTTGTATTCAGGATTCGCTTGGACCAAATGAGCAATTACACGGTGCATATTTTCGGCATACGGACGGCCCTGAGCCATGCGCTCTTGCGCACGACGCATCTTAGAAGCTGCTACCATTTGCATCGCGCGAGTAATCTTTTGCGTGCTTTTGATACTAGCTACTTTGGCGCGAATTTCTTTTAAATTTGCCATACGCTTAACCTAGTATTCGAAAGCCCTTTCGAGCTTCCGAAGGTTGATCCGTGAACCAAACCATAACTAACAACAACATACATTGAAATTAGTAAGTTTGAGTCGCTTTAAAGCTTTCAATACCTGCTTTGATTGCAGCTTCGATGTCTTTGTCGTAGTTACCAGTTTCATCGATGTTTTGCATTAACGCAGCATGTTCTGAACGGAAGTAAGAAATTAACGCAGTATCAAAGTCTACGATTTTCTTCACTTCAACGTCAGTCATATAGCCTTCGTTAGATGCATAAATTGAAACAGCTTGGTCAGCAATTGAATATGGAGCATATTGTTTTTGCTTCATTAATTCAGTTACACGTTGACCATGTTCAAGTTGCTTACGAGTTGCTTCATCAAGGTCAGAAGCGAACTGAGCAAATGCTGCCAATTCACGGTATTGCGCCAAAGCAGTACGGATACCACCAGACAATTTTTTGATGATCTTCGTTTGAGCAGAACCACCAACACGCGATACAGAGATACCTGCGTTCACAGCTGGACGAATACCTGCGTTGAATAATGATGTTTCTAAGAAGATCTGACCATCAGTAATCGAAATTACGTTTGTCGGTACGAATGCAGATACGTCACCCGCTTGAGTTTCAATAATTGGCAATGCAGTTAATGAACCAGTTTGGCCTTTAACTTCACCATTAGTGAATTTCTCAACATAGTCAGCAGATACACGAGAAGCACGTTCAAGTAGACGTGAATGAAGATAGAACACGTCACCTGGGTAAGCTTCACGACCTGGTGGACGACGAAGAAGCAATGAAATTTGACGGTAAGCAACAGCTTGTTTAGACAAGTCATCATAAATGATAAGTGCGTCTTCACCGCGGTCACGGAAGTACTCGCCCATTGTACAACCAGCATATGGAGCAAGATACTGCATTGCTGCAGGATCAGCTGCAGCAGCTGCTACAACAGTTGTGTACGCCATAGCGCCAGTTTCTTCAAGCTTACGTACTACGTTTGCAATTGTTGATTGTTTTTGACCAATCGCAACGTATACACACTTAATGCCTGATTGTTTTTGAGCAATGATCGCATCGATCGCCATTGCTGTTTTACCAGTTTGACGGTCACCGATGATCAACTCACGTTGACCACGACCAACAGGGATCATTGTATCTACTGATTTATAACCAGTTTGTACAGGTTGATCCACTGATTGACGCCAAATTACACCTGGTGCTACTTTTTCAACAGCATCAGTAAGTTTTGCATCAATAGGGCCTTTACCATCAATCGGGTTACCCAAAGCATCTACTACACGGCCTAAAAGTTCTGGACCAACCGGAACTTCTAATACACGACCTGTGCAACGAGCTTTTTGACCTTCTTGAAGGCTTAAGTAGTTACCTAAGACAACGGCACCCACTGAATCCTGTTCTAGGTTCAGTGCCATACCAAATAAGCCGCCGTCGAATTCGATCATTTCACCGTACATTGCATCAGCAAGGCCGTGAATACGCACAATACCGTCGGAAACCATAACAATGGTCCCTTCGTTCTTAGCGGTCGCGCTGGTGTCCAGATCGCCGATACGCTGTTTAATGAGCGCACTGATCTCGGATGGATTCAGTTGTTGCATTGCGCTATACCTCAATCTTTTTAAAGTTCAGTCTTCTTTAGACGTAGTTATTTTTAACAATTACGCTAGAAGACGAGTCCGCATTTTTTCAAGCTTGCTAAGCGCAGAATCATCTATCACTTGGTCGCCTGCACGAATAACAACACCAGCAATCAATGCTGGATTTACTTCAACTGTAACTTTCACAGCGCTGTTCAAACGTTTTTCTAACGCATGAGCCAACTTCTGTTCTTGTACTGAATCCAATGGAAAAGCGGATTCAATCACAACATCTACAGTGTTGTTATTTTGCGATTTGAGTTGCTCAAATTCTGTGTCAATTTCAGGTAACAATGCTAAACGGCCATTGTCTGCAAGAAGTGTCAAAAAGTTTGACACAGCCGCAGTTTGTTCATTACCTAAAACTTTCGCAAAAAGATCAACCTGCTCTGCAGGTGTCAACTCATGGGCGATTTAAATAAGCGGAGAATGCTTCATCTTGCACCGCAGCACTGAGCAGTTGTAATGCATTTGACCAAGCGTCAGTTGCATTTTGCTCAGATGCATAAGCAAATGCTGCTTTAGCGTATGGGCGTGCCAACGTCAAGAATTCAGCCATATTCGCCTCTCTTAAAGTTTAGCAGCCAGCTGATTCAGCATGGCATTATGAGCTTCTGCGTCAACTTGTTGGTTCAGAATTTTCTCTGCACCAGCAACTGCAAGAGCAGCAACTTGTTGACGTAATTCTTCACGAGCAGAATTGATGTCTTGGTCAACAGCATCTTTCGCTTGTTGACGAATACGCTCACCTTCAGCAGATGCTTGAGTACGCGCTTCTTCGACCAATTGTGCCGCACGACGGTTCGCTTGTTCGATCAATTGAGCCGCTTGTGCTTTCGCCGCATCAATTTCTTGCTTAACTTGTGCTTGTGCATCAGCAAGATCAGCTTTCGCTTTCTCTGCAGCATTTAAGCCATCAGCGATTTTACGCTGACGCTCACTAATCGCATTGATTAGTGGTGGCCATACAAACTTCATGCAGAATGCGACAAATATCGCAAATGCAATCGCTTGGCCAAACAATGTGAGGTTGATATTCATTGCAAATTCCTCAAATAGTGAATTTCGGAATTAAGCTGATTAACCTACAAATGGATTAGCGAAGATGAAGAACAAGCCAATACCAACACCGATCATAGGCACAGCATCAAGAAGACCTGCGATTAAGAACATACGAGTTTGAAGTTGTGGAGCCAATTCTGGTTGACGAGCAACAGCTTCAAGGAAACGGCCGCCTAAAAGACCAAAACCAATCGCAGTACCTAAAGCACCAAAAGCGATCAAGATAGCAGATGCAATTGCAACTAGACCTAAAGTGAGTTCCATGATAATTCCTCAGAGGTTAGGTTTATACCAAATTAAAGTAAAAAAATTATACCTAACCACCGGATGACAGTTAGGCAATACCATTAATGTTTTTCGCTTGCCATGCTCAAGTATACGATTGTTAGCATCATGAAAATGAAGGCTTGCAATGTAATAACAAGAATGTGGAAGATAGCCCAAGGCACAGACAACGCCCACTGGATCCAGAAAGGTAACAACGCGATAAGAATGAAGATTAACTCACCCGCATACATGTTACCGAATAATCGGAGTGCCAATGAAATTGGACGTGCAAGGAATGTTACTAATTCTAGAATTAAGTTCACTGGAATCAATAACGCTTTTGCAACTGGGTTACTTGGATTAAATGGGTTAAGTGCCAATTCACCAACGAAACCGCCGATGCCTTTTTCACGAATACTATAGAACAAGATCAACGCAAATACAGACAAAGACATACCAAGGGTAATGTTAGGGTCTGTAGATGGAACAACCTTAAAGTAAACGTGGTGAGGGTCCATACCAAATACGTTTGCACCAATCAATTGAGCTGTATACGGAATCCAGTCAACAGGAATTAAGTCCATCGCATTCATGAGGAAAATCCACACGAAAATGGTCAAGGCTAAAGGTGCAATTAAACGTGATTTACCATGAAACGTATCACGAACACTTGAGTCAACAAACTCGATAATCATTTCGATTGCAGACTGGAACTTGGTAGGAACACCAGAGTTTGCAGCTTTCGCTACGCACCAGAATATCAAACAGAAAATCACACCAAGGCCAATTGACCAACCCATTGAATCCAAGTGGATAGCAGTGAACCCCATCTGTTGAGCTTCCTGCACCACTTTCAGCCAACTTCCAAGTACCATCTGGCATTTTGCCATAGGTCATATTGGTCAAGTGATGCTTGATATACTCGGTCGAAGTCAGGGCATGTTCTTCAGCAGCCATAAATCACACCTGGTCAATGTCAAATAATAAATAGAGTTAACGAATATCGCGTGCTGCATGATATCTCGTTAATCCCCAAAAAAATTTTCAATTTCTGCTGCGCTTATACTCGTTTTTGTTGTCGTGCTACCCAAAAAGGTGCAATCCACGACATCGCTTGAACGAGAATAAAACCACAAAACAATGCCACCGGAGATAACGGTTTGACATTGCATAAAATTAAAATGAAACCAACGATCACAATTGCAAATTTGCCCATTAAGCCTCTATACATGTTCGAAAGAACCTGTTTTGAAGCACGCGCCCCTGCTGCTCGAAACGACTGCCAAGAAAAATAACAACTGGCAAGCCAACATATCAGTGCACCTAACGCTGCACTCAGAGCCGCAGTCGAGTCTTTCAAGACCCACGCTACCAAGGCTGAAACAGGAATCATAAACGCTTGCAAATAGACCAAAGCTTTTGCTAATCGTCGGTCAATCAAGCGACTAGTTTGGCTCATTTTTATCCACTCACAGCATAAATGCTTGACAAGTTTAGCTGATGATCGTTTTTAATCGCAGGCATTATAGAGTTACACCCCTGAACATGCAATCTTTTCCCGACCTTAGTCGTGTTTTTTTCGATATACAGGTTGCTTTGCATATGAACAATTGTTGATTAATTTTTGCATCATTTCCGTGCATTAAGTACGCAAGCTTGTGTTTGTTGAGCCAAAGTCTGCCATGCAACCACAAAATCTTGTTGTTTAGCCAAAGTTTCGTCTACCGCTTGAAATGAAATTTCACCCAATTTTCGGTACTGACTTGGACTTGCGCTGCCTTCTGCCAGCAAGCACATTTTTTTGTAAGGTCGCGTGTCATTTAAAAACTTGATTTGAGTCACAGTCGGCGCAACATGCGGATCATCTGTCATCGCACCTGCAAATTTTAAGTTTAATGAACGCTCTAAATATTGGTAAGCATCATGATAAGCCCAGTATGGACGTGCGCTACCTGCACTGATACTTTTCTGTGAAACGCGCAGCATTTCACTGGCAAACTTCTTCGCATTATTCCAATATGCTGCTTTATTTTCCGGATGTTGTTGTGAACGTAAGGCTGCAATAAAGAAACCGATACGTACAGCATTATTTGGATCTAACCACACATGTGTATCAATCGTATCTTTCAGTGCAACACCTTTTGGACTTCTTAAAGGAAGTGCTTGGATAATGCCTGAATTGAGTATTGAAATCGCCTTTGGATTGTCACCTAAAACCTTTTCCAAAGGCGCTTCATGTTCTTTTCCCAGCCAAATCACCAATGAAGCGTCCATAATCGTTTTGCGATTATCTGGTGTAAGTTGCACATCATGCCCCGTTTGATTTCCCAAAAGTAAAACAGGCTCTTCTATGCCTTCTGTTATTTCTTTTGCAATCAAATAAATAGGATGAGTTGACACCACTAAAGGCGCTTGAGCCCAAGTGACACTAATAAATAATGCACATAAGCAAAAGGCGATAATGCGATTCATGGGAGTGTATTACCAAAAAAATTTATGTTATAGTATAACAGAAGTTAAAAAATACCTACGCCATTCGTAAGTTGATAGAGCTTCATGTTAATATTTGCGATTCTCTTCCATTCAAATAACAAGTTTTGAGGTCTGATATGAGCTTATGTTCACACGAGCAGCATGATACTTTGCATGGTGTACACGATCATCTCAATGTAGAAGCTCGTTTATCAGAAGCAGAAAGCCTTTGTGCAACCTCAGGTGCCCGTCTTACCCCTTTGCGTAAAGAAGTACTTGAATTAATTTTGAATGCCTCAGGTCCTGTAGGTGCTTATGATCTTTTAGCCAAGATGAAAGGTGCTGCAGAACGTCCAGCTGCACCGCCTACCGTGTATAGAACCTTAGATTTTCTCTTAGAAAAAGGTTTTATTCATCGTTTAACCTCTATTAATGCTTATATCCCTTGTTGTCACCCACGTGAAGGACATCAAGCCGCATTTTTAATTTGCACTGAATGTCATACAGTGAAAGAAGCTTCAGCAAAAGGTTTGATTCAAGAATTAAACCACTTAGCCGCGTCAGATCACTTCAATGCACATCACAGTATTATTGAGATTTCAGGAATATGTCAGCAGTGCTCGAACAAAGCGTAAACTCCCCTCTCGTTCAACTGCAACAAATTAATGTCCGAATTGATGATCGTGACATTCTAAAAAATATAGATTTTTCATTACAAGAAAAAGAAATTGTCACGCTTATTGGTCCCAATGGCGCAGGCAAATCAACCCTGATCAAAGTATTATTGGGTATTTTAAAACCCAATGCGGGCAAAATTATCAGCTCAAAAAAATTAAACTGGCGTATGTACCACAAAAATTTAATCCCTCTCATAGTCTGCCTTTAAGAGTAAAAGATCTACTGGATCTTGAGAAATGTGATAAGGCTATTAAAGCTGAAATCATTCGAGATACAGGCATTGCCAAATTAGAGTACGCCAAAGTACAACAACTTTCAGGTGGTGAACGTCAGCGGGTTTTATTGGCGCGTGCTTTATTACGCCAACCCGATATTTTAGTTTTAGATGAACCTATGCAAGGTTTAGATATCCAATCTGAAGCTGAACTGTATGAATATGTGCGTAGCCTGCCACAACGTTATGGTTGCGCCATTTTAATTGTGTCTCATGATTTACAATGGGTCATGCAAGGCACTCAGCGAGTTGTCTGTTTAAATAAGCACATTTGCTGTAGTGGTTTACCTGACAGTATTCAGCAGCATCCAGAGTATCAAGCTTTGTTTGGCGATACTTTTGGAAAATACCACGCTTTTTACCAACACCATCATGACCATTGTGCACATGGTGACTCCGCCAAAACTTGTGAACATGGCCCACATCCACACATTCACCCAGAACCGGAAGCTTAAACCATGATGGAATGGTTAGAATTACTATTACCTGCATGGATTATGGGAACACTTTTAGTGTTTCTAACAGCTCCGCTAGGTTGTTTGATGCTATGGCGCAGAATGTCTTTCTTTGCTGACACGATGGCACATGGTACCTTGCTGGGTGTCGCTTTAGCTGCTGTTTTAACTTTACCGCTTTGGGTCGGTGTTACCTTTACTGCGATACTCTTGGTGGCTGTACTTTGGGTTTTACATGACCCGCGTTTACCCAATGACGCCTTACTTGCATTATGTGCTGCGACCTTACTTTGTTCTGGTCTATTGTTAATTCAACATTTACCCGCATTACGTCCTGAATTATTAAGTTATTTATTTGGCGATTTATTAACAATTGAGTGGTCAGACCTACCGATTTTTGCAACTGTGATTATTGTTGCTTTAGCTGTCCTCTACCGTTACTGGCAAGCACAAATTCAAATTGCGATTGATCCAGATATTGCGGTAAGTGAAGGCGTAAACGCCAAATGGCAGCGCTTAATTTTTATGTTGTTATTGGCTTTATTCACCGTACTCGCTTTACGTGCCGTTGGTTCGTTATTGATGGGTGCGTTATTGGTTATTCCAGCACTGGCTTCGCGTCTTATTTCGCACTCACCGAAACAAATGGTGATTGGGGCGTTTGTGATTGCTCAAATTGGTGTGACTGTGGGGTTATGGTCAAGTGCAGCCCTGAACATCTCTACAGGGCTAAGCATCGTATTAACCATGTCTTTGCTGTTTGCTGTGATTTTCTGTGTAATGAAAGTAAAAAAGATGGCTTGATGGATCAATTCCATCTTTAGCCGCACTCAATATTTAAACTATGCTTTTTAACGAAACATATAACCCATATACAGCAATGACAATCAAAATTAATCCGCAAAGCCCTAATATTTTTGGATAAATTTGACTTTTAGAAAGCTTATTAAACGACAGATAGACCAAAGATAACGTGAGAAAATCTAAAATAATCCATGTCACAACTAAGATAACCAGACTGGTATTTATATCAGCATGAATATGTATAAACTGCGGAAAAAATGATGAAAAGAAAATGATATCTTTAGGATTTGAGATACCCACTAAAAAAGCCTTTGCTGAGACCACCATCCACAGGCGACAACATCGTATTGAGTTGATGCTCCTGCTGGGATAATACTTCTTTTAGAATTCCATAACCTAGATAGGCAATATAAAGACATCCTAAAACTTTAATGATCAAGAAAAGGGTTTCATTGACACTAAACATGCCTTTTAAAATTAAAATAGAGGCTGTGATAAGTACCAAAGAAGCCAAATTTGTCCCAACAATAGTCAGTAAAGACTGTCGGTAGCCACCTTTTAAACCTGCACTTGCAACCAAGATCATGACTGGACCAGGCGTTGCAATCATGATAATCACACTAATGGCATACAGATAAAATTCTAAATAATTCAAAGTAACCTCGAAACAATGGCTTATTTATATGGGTCAAATCTCTAACGATATAACGCAGTTAATCGCCTATGTTGTTATTGGTGAACCAGGCTTAATAAGCCAGCAGCACAACTAAACAATACAGCAAAGGTACGGTTCATATATTTTTGTTGTTTTGGTGATTTTAATAGTCTTAACACTTTGGCTGCCAATCCCGTATAACCAGCCATGACTATCAAATCAATCGTGATCATGGTCACTGCCATAATCACATATTGAATCCATTGTGGTTTAGACAAGTCTAGAAATTGTGGCAAAACAGCAAGTAAAAAGACGATGGCTTTTGGATTACTGATATTGACAATAAAGCCATATAAGATCAGCTTGGGAATAGATTTTGTCGGTTGCTCAGTTGGGATATCTATCGACTGTGTTTTCGTCGTCCATTGTATGTAGGCTAAATACAGTAAATATAAAACCCCAAACCATTTCACCACGAAAAATGCCAGCGGTGTGGTTGCAAACAATACCCCAACCCCTGCTGCGACAATCGCAATTTGAACCAACAAGGCCAGTTGTAAACCGATTGCATTCCAATAACCACGGCGAAAACCATAATTTAGACCGCTCGACATAGACGCGATCGCACCCGCACCAGGTGAAATACTGATCACCCAGCACGCCAACATATAGGCAAACCAGACTTGATACGACATAACAAAAGGATAGAAAACTTTTAACACGCTATTATAGCGGTTTTAAAACCATACATTTCGATTAATTTAATTGGTAAAAAATATAAGACTTTACTATTCAGCTGTTGCTTGATCATGCACAATAAGAGGATTGATAAATAAAAATTGAGGAGCCATCACCATATGACAGCCCAATCTGTAATTCTACCTTTACCTTCTAATCATGCTCGTTTCATTATTTTAAATTTAAAAAATCTGTCTATTGATGGCTTAAAAGAACAACTCAATGCGTTGTTAAGTACACGTGATCGCCTAATCACTCAACATCCTGAAGCCGAAATTAAAACCTCAATCGCTTTTGGTCCTGAACTTTGGACAAAACTTTATCATACAACTCCTGAAGGGTTTAAGCAGTTAGAACCGATTCAAGGTGCATTTGAGATGCCAGTGGTTCCTGCTGATGTACTCGATTCATATTGCGTCTGCACGTACAGATATTTGCTTTGCGCTTAGCCAATCCTTTTTTGATGGCATCCAAAATCAAGTAGAGGTTCTGGATGAACGGGTGTGCTTCCGTTACCTCGACGGTCGTGACCTGACTGGTTTTATTGATGGTACTGAAAATCCTCAATTCCCTGATGATCGTGCTGAGACTGCGTTATTAGGTGAAGATTCAGGTATTTTTGAAGATGGATCTTTTATTTTTGCACAACGTTATGTACATGAACTTGAAAAGTGGAAACGTTTAAAAGTTGATGCACAGGAAAATGTGATTGGTCGTTCTAAATTAGAAAGTATAGAGATGGACGATGAACACAAACCTGAAAATGCCCATATTGCTCGTGTTGTCATTGAAGATAATGAAGGCGAAGAATTAGAAATCCTACGCCACTCTCTTCCTTATGGCGATGGTCAAGGCGAGCAAGGCTTATTTTTTATTGCCTATACCAAAGACTTAACCCGTATTGATCGTATGCTAGTCAATATGTTTGGTACTCAAGGCGATGGGATTCATGACCGTTTGCTGCACTTTGTAACACCTATGGATGGTGCTTATTTCTTTGCACCAAATGAAGAAGTGTTGGAAGATATTTTGGAAGGGTGAAATATTTAAGGAATAGCCAAATCCGGCTATTCCTTAACATTAGCAATTCAATACCACAATAGATCTGTTCACGAAACCGTATTAAACATTCCCAATTCATATTCCTTAGGGTTACAGTTTGCTTCAATATCCATGTCTAAATAACTATAACGATGTAATAACTTCTTTCTGTCACTTCCCTGTTTTTGCCAAATATTAAAATGAGATCCTTCTCGTGAAAAACACTCTGTTAATTGATTTGGTTGTTGGTTTGCCAGTAAATCTATACCTTTAATTTGGGCACCTTGATAAATAATTTGCTTTGGTTCAAGTTCAAAACCATATCCTGTTGAAAAATCACCTTTATTTTCATCCACATGATAAAAATACTTAAAATCACGGGCAGTACTAGAAAGTTCATCTATACAACTATTTTTTGACTCTAAAATCTTAGGTTTTATATAGCTAAACTTAAATTCAGAATCTGAATCATTTTTATAAACAATCAGAACTTTATTATGAATAGGACTAGAACTGATCAAACAACTACCACTTTCCGTAGCTAGGTAATAAATTTCATTCACTAATTGTTCTTTTAAATCAACTTTTTTTTCCGTTAAATTACCCACAGGTTCAACTTGACTTTGCGATACAGAATTAGTTGCTTGTTTTGGCTCTTTCTCCACTTTAATATCTTTAGGACTACATCCCATAAGCAAAATACATGTATAGAAAATAGAGAGTTGTTTTTTCATATTTAACGACCTGTGTGAGACCAATGAGGTACATCCCCTCTCCCAAACCATATTACACCAATTTTTTTACCTAATTTAGCCAAATCTGATATTGACGATACTTTCGTACTTACACCATCAATAACCACTGTTTTATTTGAAATCCCACTTAAAGTCATATCAACTGCCATACGGTTATTATGATTTGATCGCTCTGGTCTTCCTACTGGATTACGGCCAATCTTATAACGCCGATGCATTTCAGTTGCTCCAGCAATAGCAGCCTGATAATTACCACCGTGCGTCCAATCAATATTTACTCCAGGCCAAGGAGGAACTTTATCAGGGTTAATTTCTTTACGCATAATAGCCGCGCTGTAATACATTAAATAACTACGTTCCACTGGGCGAAAGGTTGTGCTTAAACTTACACCAATACCTGCGTCTTTTAATGCTTGTATAAACTTCTTAGCATTGCTTTTAAACGGATCAACTAAATCATCTAAACTGGTACTACTTAAAAAACGACCATGCCAATGTCCTACCACTGACTTCAAGCAAAGGTTTATCAATTTTTAAAACAAGAGTCTGTTTTAACTCACTAATCACTATACTACCTTGCTTCGTCTGCGTGCCAGAAACAAGACTATAGACATTAACCTCTTTACCAATTAGACCTTTATGTTTTTTAATCCCATTACCATCTTGACCAGAAGTATGATTTCTTTTTTCCCGTCATATTCCAACACATAAGAGATACCACTCTCCAATTGATTGGTCTTTTTATTGATCGTATGTATTTCAAACTCACCATCACGATTGATCATTTTAATTGGATGACCATTGCCCCCACGAATGTCAGCTTGACTAATAGGTGCTGTTTTATCTTCACTCACCTTTTGAGTTCTAGGTTCGGCTTTAGGTTGCTCTTCCGTTGTAGGTGATGGTTTTTTCGTAGCTGTAGAAGCTGTAAGCACATCTTGACGCTCATATTTTTCTCTTATGAGATAGGTATATTCAAGTATTTGTGAATCAAGCACCTTATCAGGCACCACTACATTCCCTTGAGGGGAGAGTTAATTTGATTTTTAAGCCAGCCAGACCTGTCAATGAAATTAAGCCATTCACATCTGTAACTTTAGGCTTTTGTTGCCCACGATAGTGCGAAATCACACGATAATTAGACATAACTTTAGATTTATCGTGATTAAACAGTTTGATTCGAATTTTGACTAAAGGTAATTTCACCACTTGAGTCTGTTCACTATTGACTACAAATTCAGTAACTTTTTGAGAGAAGTCCCCCCTTAGCACTACTTACAAAAACTTCAAGCTTCTGCCCCCTCTCTGCTGTAATTTTTTCTTCTCCCTGACCATTAAGCGTATGTTCTTTTAGATTATTTTTATAACGAATTGCATATTTTAAATCAGGCACTGCCTTAGAAGAATCTCCTTCAATAATTTTAATTTTAAAGCTTACATCATTACTTTGAGCTGTCGCTGTAGTTGTTGGAGCAGGTGACGGACTACTAGCAACATTCACCTCTTGCTGTTTAACGTTATTTACTGAAGGATTTCCTTGATGTTCTTCAAGTTGATCTGCAATAACAGTGGCACTTTGCTGTACTTTAATATTAATTGTGCCTTTAACCACAGGAATACGAGCAGGCACGATAATATTATTTTTTTTGAAGCTAATATTGCCTTGTGGTTTAACCACCATTCCAACAATCAACCCTTCTTGAGTCGTTTTCCTTTTTAAATAAGTCTCTCCATCTACTGAAATTTCCGCTTCTTTATCACGATATTTATCACCATTTTCTTCTAAAATTGCTGCATTAACGATGTTGCACTATCCTTCTGACTCGGCAAGTGCTATCGCTCTACGGAACGTACGACCACGAGGAATTTCCAATAAATTATCAGCATATTTGGGGTTAGTGGCGAATTTTTGCTAACGCATATACTTCTTTTTTCATGATTTCCTCTAACACCATCACTAAAATATTCTTTATAGAATGATTGATTGAGCAGCCAGACAAAACGGTCTTCTAAGGATTCTACATAATCCACATATACACGAAAGTCCGCCTCTTCCATATAAACTTGACCTGTTTTAGCGTCAACTTCAGGTACTGTGAAACGTTTGACGGGCTTACCTTCCCATCCCCCCAGCTTTTTTAATATTGAATAAATTATTTGTACCTGGGAGTACTTTTTTTCCCAACCTGTTTCTTCAATAAGCTGAGCCATTATCGTTTTCCAATGTACACCATATCGAAACGCAATTTTCGAACTGGGCAATACAGTTTGGCAGCAAAGTTCAGTTGATCCTCATAGGTATAGGCCATTTTATTTAACCTCGACTTGATATTTTTTCAATTTTTTCTGATCAATAATTAGACCATTATCAAGATTATTTTTTTCTGTAGTATGACATATCTATATATTTTTGATGATTATTAATCAAAAATTTTGATTAATAGCACAACTCCAATCTTTATTATAAATTTGATCTTTCAGTTTAGTTCCCTTTTGATCAAAGGTAGTTACATAAATAAGTGACTGTGCTAAAGATTCAACCGATGTAGTGGTTGTCTGAGACAACACATAGAATTTGTTATTACTATATAAACAATCATGAATAATCGTTTCATGAAATAATTTATTAATAAAAAATTCATTAAATTTTTTATCATTTCCAAACTGAATAAATGATTTATCTGCTGGAATTGAGTCATCAAATTTTTGCTTAAATTGACATAAATTACGCTGTTCATCATTTGCTGCAAATGTGTACATAGGTAGAATTAAGAATGGAAATAACAAAAATTTATACGATTTCATCATTCTCATCCTCATCAAAACAATCACAACCTACATGCTCATGTTCACTTTCATCTAAACTTGCAAATAAATCATCATCAGGTTCACATAGGCTAATGAATAATGTCCCTTGATCATTTTTTTGAGCATCCAGAAATTTAAATTCTATTTGATCTGACTCATCTGAAAATAAACGGTTTGTTCTAAACTCTTCATCAAGTTCACTCACATACTCAAGATTTTTTGTACGATTAATAAACTTATAAGCCAACTCAGTATTTAAAAGATTTTCTGGTATTAAATTTTTAAAATCGATACGTTTACTAAAAATTCCACTCTCAGGCATTTTCGGTAACTGCGCATTAACTGTTGCCCCACTGGTAAACAAATGTTGTCCTGACTTCACTTCAAATTTCCCGCCCGTCTTGATAAAGACACCACTACCATTAACCACCAACTGAGTACCACCCGCTTTTAGAGTCAATCTCTTTAGAGCTGGTTAGCTCAATCTTATCTTCAGTCGCAATCAGTTTAATCACTTTCTTCGCAATGATTTCAATCAAGTCATCCTGCGCCTGAACTTTGATCGGACCCTTTGCAGCAAAAGCACTTAAACCTTTCTGTGCTGCAAACAAACTGATCTTATCCTGTGCATGACCGACAATATTCTTCTGTGCACTCAAATTAATTGAGCCTTGCGCACTTTCAGCAATATCTTGTGAAGCTTGTAACACGATATCTTCTGGAGTTGTCAGTGCAATCCCATTAGGTGAAGCCAGTAACATCAATGCCTGACGAAAGATCTTACCTTGCTCTTGTTTGGCACTATCACCACTATTTTCTAAGTCTTTTGTATAACTTTCCATAAAGCCCTGTAAGGAGCCTAAAGCCTGCATCGGATTCACATCCAATTTACTGCCTTTATTAAAAGTTCCACAAACACTGGTTAAATCAAAATCCTTAATTTCAACATTGGCAATTACCTTACCCACGTCTTTTAAAGCACTTAACGGTTCTGTATCAAATTTGTCTTTTAAACTGGTTAATTTACCTTTTAAAACATCCGAACCATGTTCTTCAATATTTTCAATAAAACTCTTTAAGTTCTCAATCGACTCTTTGGAATCATTAAAAAAGTCTTTAAATTCATCTACAATATTCTTGGTGTCTTTACCAAATTTCTGGATGTCCTCAATAAAATCACCACTGTTTTTCAGTGCTGAAATTGGATCACTCCCCACAGCATTTTTAAATAAACCCACGGTTGCCTGTAAAGCCTGATTTGCACCTTTTAGTTCTAAAGAATTAATCAGTTTCGGCAAACGATTGACAACATTCAAGGCATCCGTTTGTTGTTTGACTGCTATTTCACTCAGCACTTTCATACTTTCTGCACCTTGATTTAACAAGGACTGCGCTTGTGCTGCTTCTAAATGGTCTGCAATCGCATTTTCTTGGGCATACGTCGTGATAAGCATGCCTTTGCCTGCACGCATGGCACCATAAGCATCGGTTCTTAACTCAAAACCTTCGCCACGCCCATTGCTGGTTTCCTTATCTTTCGGGTGACTTAAGTTCCCAAGGTTAAGTTGTGTTGCTGCATGGCTACTTTGTAGCTGCGTACTGATTTGGCCTGTGGTGTCATCAAAGCGGAGTTGGTTAAAACCTGATCCACCCACTTCCGATGAGCGAATACCACTTAATTTTTTGGTATCAGGCAACTGGCCTTTGATATCAAACATGGTTTGATGACGTTCTGCTTCATGTAAACGTCCCATCACAAATGGACGGTCGACATTGCCATCAAAGAAATCAATAACTACGATTTCACCAATTCGTGGGTGGAATCTTGTGCCATAACCTTCTCCCGCCCAAGAGGTCAATACATCAACCCAAGCTGAGTCTGTATCATTGTCATTCGAGCCTGCACCACCATCATGACTATTGTCATCGGTACGGGTGAAGAGGAAACGAACTTTGATTCGCCCCCATTGATCGACATAAATCGTTTCGCCTTGCGGGCCAACCACTTTGGCACGTTGTGGAAATGCAGAAGGTCTATGTGCTAAAGGGTTATACTCAGGAACGATCGGAATTCTACGGCGTACCAAGGACAACTCATTGGCTTGACGCTGGTCTTTAATTAAATGGTTCCAATAATTTAAATTAAGCAGCTTGGATAACTGATCTTGTAACTCTTTAGGTAAGTTATTTTGATTGTAAAAAGTCTTACCTAAGATTAAGAACTCACGATCCGAACCATCATGTTGATCAATTTCAGGGTGTTCTCTTAATTCAAACCAATAGCCAACTTGCGCATCGCGCACTGAACTGGTTGCGGTAAAGTATTTGGACTGTAATTCTTGGTATTGTGTTAGTTGGGTATTTAATTTATCAACTTGAGCTGAACTTGAAACTGTGGTTTGGTCTTCACCATTGAGATCACTGGTCCAAGCTGGGCTAATTGTCCAAGCCTGCTCTAAACTTAAAGTTTCATTATCTTGTTGATCACTATGTTGGTGATTACTTAACTGGCTATCGCCCTGATCTTGTAAAAGGCTATCCGCTTGCCAACGTTGTACTTGTATTGCTGTTGATTGAATTGAGCGCTGGGCAATGAGGCTGGTGATCGTGTCAAAGCGTTCTGTTGCATGACTGCGATGGAAACGAATACTTCGTCTAGGCATTGCCTCATATTGGGTATTGTCATCAATCAGACGTAATTTCTGTGCCTGAATCTGCGTTGCCGAAATAGGCACAATTCGTACAGACTCATCAACTAACCAGTTAATACCTTCACTGCGCCACAAGCGAGTTAAAAAACTCATAATCCGTTTCATTGGCTTGCATTACAAAAGGACGGATATCGTATTGTTTTTTTAAACCACTACTGTCCAGACTTAGACTGGCAGAAAATAAGGCGCTTTTCGCTTGCCACTCTTTAAATAAGATTTCCGATATTTCCAGAACACTTTTGTTCATAAAAACACGGCTATTACGACGCTTATGCCAAAAGACTAGTTGCATCTTCAAGCGTTAATTTATAAACGCTTAACGCCCCATCACTCTGCCCTTGGCTTGCCCCTGTCACAATTCCAGTGGTTCGGTACAATTCACCAAAATCGGTGACTTGATCAACTGCAACCTGACACCCGATAAATTGTTTTAAAGCAATATGCGCATTGGTTGAAAGGCAGAGTAATTCTGCCTTTAAGCCCTGATTAATCTGTTGTTGCCCCTGAATGCATTGCAAGAATACACTGCTGTTTAAGGCTTGATTTGAGAATTGAACGTGGATCGCTCGTGTTTGTAGTCCCAAGCCAAAGCTTTCAAGTAAGGTCGTAATATTTTTCAGCATTTTAGTTATTGATATTTAATTACAAGTATCGTCATTTTAATTAAAAACTTAAAAAAAGACACCGATAAATTGTTAAATTTTATTCCACAAGTACAATAAAAAATATTACTTAATTATGTAGAATATAAGGTTAAATTAAATTTTAAAAGCTACCAGTGATTTTTCATTTATTTTAGGTATTGCATTTGCATAAAACCTTCAGTGCAATCTAAAATAGAATTCTTCAAATTCTCACACTTTATCTTGTTGTTTTTTAATAACTTAAATTTAAAACTATTGCTCACTTGATGCCCTGATTTAAATCCTTTTGATGAAACACCCCAAATAGCAGGATTATTCTGTTCATATATAGACTCAATCGTATACAAATTTAAAGAATCATCTCTAGTAATTCCTTTTTATATAGTTTTGATCCAATAATTTATAATCATATTCACCATTAGTATTATTAGAGATGCTTGTATAATTTTAGCCTTACTATTGCAACTTCTTTTGTTACCTTATTAAAAATATAAAATTTCTTTAAGACATAAAAATCACCTCTTAAGATATTTTCTGTATATTGTATCAAAGCCTATAAAATTTCGATCAGAAAAATAAGGTGAAATAATATATCGATTTAGCCCTGATAGGTTATTTCCATCTAAACGATATAACTCATCACCTTTTTTTCAAAATAATACTATACGATTTCTGACCTTTATCCCCCTCACTTGAAGTATTTTCTTCTGTTAAGATCGTATAGTCCTTATCTATCTTTATTGACTGCCCTAATATATCCTAATACTCTTATAATCTTGATAAAGGTGACGACTAGAGTCATCATAAAGAACGACACTATTTGCTAATAAAACAATGGGTACTAATAATATTAATAGTAAAAATATTCTTCTTAAATACATAGTTTCACTTTAAATTTCTTAATTCCAAATTACATTCAACTTAGTATCTCAGTACTGAAGATTTTATTAAAAGTAAATAGTGAGAACCTTCTATCAACAATAATTTTCAAATCCTTATTAAGAGCATAGTAAAATCGCTCTGAATGTTATTTTTTAAAATTACATCAAAACTAAATTCGCTTGTACCATTTTATCTTAAATAAAAAAGGGCGTATAGCCCCTTCTTTACAACTATCCAAAAATTTCTAGAACGGTACACGTTTATAATCACGATATTCTGGTTTCCAGAAGTTCTGTTCAATACTTTCTAGCAATTGCTCATCACTGATCATCGGTGCTACACCATCTTGAATAGCGGCTTTGGCAACTTTAAACGCGATAATTTTAGATACTTGCTGCAATTCATTTAAATCAGGCAATAGGTCTGCGTGGATATCTTGCAACTTCGGTGAACAATCAGCCAAAGCTGAACTTGAAGCCATCAGCATATTGTCTGTAACACGGGTTGCTTGAACTGCTACCACACCCAAACCAATACCAGGGAAGATATAAGAGTTATTGCACTGTGAAATCTGATAAGTTTCACCATGATAATTCACTGGGGTAAATGGGCTGCCTGTCGCAATCAATGCTTTACCATCTGTCCATTGAATAATATCAGCTGGCACGGCTTCAACTCGTGAAGTTGGGTTAGATAAAGGCAATACAATCGGATATTCACAGTTTTCAGCCATCGTTTTAATGATTTCTTCTGTAAATAAACCTGGTTGACCGGATACCCCAATCAATACGGTTGGTTTGGCATTTTTCACAACATCAAGCAGTGAAATGATTTCCTCAGCATTGCCCCAATGTGCAACATCTTCAGGTTTCTGCGCAAGTTTACGTTGGAAATCCAATAAGTTTGGCTGATTTTCAGTGATTAAACCAAAACGATCCACCATAAATACTTTGGCACGCGCTTCAGCATCCGTCAGCCCTTCAGCAACCATCTGTGCAATAATTTGTTCTGCAATACCACAACCTGCTGAACCAGCCCCTAAGAAGGTAATTTTCTGGTCTTTGAGCTGTTTACCTGCGGCTCTACTCGCAGCAATTAAAGTACCGACACAAACTGCCGCTGTTCCTTGAATATCGTCATTAAAACAACAAATCTTATCACGGTATTTTTCAAGTAAAGGCATGGCATTTTTTTGCGCAAAATCTTCGAATTGAATCAATGCTTTTGGCCAACGACGTTTAACCGCTGCAATCACTTCATCGACAAATTCATAGTATTCATCCCCACTGACACGAGGTTGCGACCATCCCATATAAATCGGGTCATTCAATAATTGTTGATTATTGGTTCCCACATCAATGGTAATCGGCAATGTATAGGCTGGACTAATACCACCACATGCGGTGTAAAGAGACAGTTTTCCAATTGGAATTCCCATGCCGCCAATACCTTGGTCGCCTAAACCAAGAATACGCTCACCGTCTGTGATCACAATCACTTTGACATTTTTACGGTTTACGTTGTGAATGATTTCATCAATGTATTTACGGTCAGGATAGGAAAGAAATACTCCACGATGACGGCGATAAATATCGGAGAAACGCTGACATGCTTCACCCACTGTCGGTGTATAGATAATCGGCATCATCTCACTTAAGTGGTTTTCAATCAGGTGGTAAAACAGCGTTTCATTGGTGTCTTGAATATTTCGTAAATAAATATGCTTATTGATCGCTTCACTGAAAGAACAGAACTGTTGGTATGAACGTTGACTTTGTTCCTCGATACTTTCGATCACATGAGGAATTAAACCGTGTAAGTTAAATTGAGTTCGTTCTTCTTCTGTGAAGGCTGAACCTTTATTTAATAAAGGCAGCTCTAATAAGGCATTACCTGCATAATGAATATATAGAGGATATTTTTTCAGGGTTTCCGTTGGCATTTCCATTCTCATTGAAGCAGACTGCCTGCTTCTATCTTTTGCTAAGCTACGACTTTGGTCTGATACAAGCTTAAGCCTATTTTTGACTAAATGGGTATTTAGATACGTGATAATGATATTCAAAGTATTTTACAGAATGATAAATTATTCTCAGTTTTACTGATCAAATTCTGGTTTTTATCTAATTTAATATTTTGCCACTAAAATAATGAGCCATGATCCCGCCATTAAAACTGCATATTTGTACGCAATTTTGACCAATCATTGATTTTTTTTCGGTTTAGATTTATTTTGTTTAAAATACGATGAAGCTAAACCAATAACAATGAACACAAAGATCTCTCTACTCCTTCTTAGCACAGTCATTGCATGTACTGGCTGCCAAACTGCAAAAAGTCTCTTCTGGTGTTTCTAAAACCACTGAAAAAGTCAAAAGCATGGTGGGCTTAGGCGAAGCCAAAGTTCCAGAAGTTGATCAGCAAGGTGTGGTTGATGTCAGTAAAGCCACCCTCGAAAAACTAGAACAAATGAAGATCAATATGCCCACTGGACAATGGGTCTATATTGAAAATGATCTTCAAGGTATTTACACCTTTACAAAACAAATCCAGTGATGGAAACGTCCTATATTTGCGTTTGAATTGTAAGATTCCTTCGCAGAAGTCTGGTTTTACGATTGAAGATAAAGATGGTAAAGAGCTGCTTAAAGCACATGATGCGCAAACCGGTCAAGTTCAATTCTTAATCGACAATAACAACTATGGCAATCCATTTGACTTAGTCAATGCGAAAAAAATGCCGACATTTAAAACGGCACTGAGTAAAGCCAAAGTGATTAAAATCTTTAACAATTCCAAACTTTATACCTTTACAAATGGCCATGCTGAGTTACTCAGCAAGCCTGTCACATGTAAAGAGTAGATCCATTATTTAGGCATATCCACAAATACGGCGGTTAAACGTCGTACTAAGGGTAAAACAATCAAAACCACAGGATATGCCACAGCCCATGATACCATCCATGCAGCAAGCCATTTGACCCAAAATCCGTTAATCAAACCCACATTGATCAACATATTAATCAATGACACCATGCCACTCATTAAACAAGATAAGAACAACGGCATAATCCATGCTGCAAATTTTGCAGGGAGTTTTGGGATATTGCCAATAATTGTGGGAGGAGTATTTGACATATATCGCTCTAAATTTACCAACAGGACACATTTTATTCCTTTAATGGACCTGAAACAATTAATCCTTCCACGTAACATCGGCCACATTTTGCCATTTGATTTGATTGGACAAATTTAAAGGTTGTTCTTAAGGTCCCAAATCTCCCTTGTTTTTTTCTTCGGTGAAAATAATTTATTTTTAAAGGGGGCCCGGGTCCACCCCCAACATCAAATACCCTTAGTTCAGATTTTTTATTCCAGGACCCCCACTCCTCCTCTTTTGGGGGGGGGGGGGTTTTTTTTTTTTTAACAAAAAAAACAAGTGAGTTTCTTCCAAACAAAAAAATAATATAATCTTTTTTTGTTTTTTTTTGCTTTTTATAGCCAAAAATTTCTTAAATTTTAAAATTTTTGCTGGGTGTTTTCTTTTAAAATAAAAAAATATTTTTTTTTTTTTTTTTTTATTATCAATTTAATTTAAATATAAACAAAAAAAAATATTTTTATTTATTTTTTAAAAAGAAATCAAATCATCAATTCCAATCAAAATAAAAAAAAATACAGAGTGAAATCGAGCATACTGCCATTTTTCTTATCGAATAAGTTTTATTCTATACAAATGCATTCACCTAAAAGGCGCAAAATTTGCTATATTTAGCGTTTTTCTGCGACATTTATTTCTCTATAGATTATGAATACGGCCATACAAGCAGCTCTTGATCATGCAGTGCAATCCCTACAAGCTGAAGGGACTCTTCCATCTGACTGGAAAAACACGAGTGTTTTAACGCGAACTAAAGACCGAAGCCACGGTGATTTCGCATCAAACATTGCCATGATGGGCGCTAAAGTTGCTGGTATGAAACCACGTGATCTTGCAGAGAAAATTTTGGCAAATTTACCCGAAGTGGTCGATATTGCCAAAGCTGAAATTGCGGGTCCTGGTTTTATCAACTTCTTTTTAAATGCCGATCAACGCTTTACTGTGTTGGATCAAATCCAAGCACAAAAAGAACAATTTGGTAAAACCCAAGCAAATGCAGCCAAGAAAATTCAGGTTGAATTCGTTTCTGCAAACCCAACCTCTAGCCTGCATGTAGGTCATGGTCGTGGTGCTGCATATGGTATGACTGTTGCAAACTTACTTGAAGCAACAGGTGCCAAAGTTGAACGTGAATATTATGTCAATGATGCTGGCCGTCAAATGGACATCCTCGCCACATCAACTTATTTACGTTATTTAGAATTAAGCGGCCAAACTTTAGTTTTCCCTAAAAATGCTTATCAAGGTGATTACGTTAAAGAAATCGCCCAAGGTATCATCGACAAACATGCTGATGCTTATGTACGTAGTGTGGCTGATGTTTACAAAGATGTTCCTGAAGATGTGCAATATGCTGAAGAGCTTGATGCCGATGGCAATAAAGTGGTTATTTCAGGCGATAAAGAAAAGCACATTGATGGCTTAATTCACAACTCACAAGCTTTAGTGGGTGAAGGTTATCGTGTATTCCATCAAGCAGCTTTACATGCCATTTTAGATGACATTAAAGATGACCTTGGTGAGTTTGGCGTAACGTTTAATCACTGGTTTAGTGAAGCATCTTTGGCTGAAAAAATTGATGAAGCCTTACAAACATTAGACCAACGTGGTTTTCTTTATGAAAAAGATGGCAACATTTGGTTTAAATCAACTGAATTTGGCGATGAAAAAGACCGTGTAGTCAAACGTCGTAATGGACAAACCACGTACTTTGCCTCTGACATTGCCTATCATTTAAATAAATTACAACGTGGCTTTACTGACCTTGTTGATATTTGGGGTTCAGACCACCATGGCTATATTGCACGTGTTAAAGCTGCAATTGACGCGATGGGCTATGACTCATCTAAATTGACGGTACTTTTAGTGCAGTTCGTCAGCTTATGGCGTGGTGGTGAGATGGTACAAATGTCATCTCGTTCAGGTCAATTCGTGACATTACGCGATCTTCGTAAAGAAGTCGGCAATGATGCAGCACGTTTTTATTATGTGATGCGTAAATCTGAACAGCACATTGATTTCGATTTAGATTTAGCAGTATCTCAAAGCAAAGACAATGCCGTGTATTATATTCAATATGCACATGCTCGTATTTGCCGTATGTTAGAAAAAGCAGCAACAACAAATATTCAATTTGATACTGAAAATGCACGTCAATTTGCTGCAAAATTAGAACTTGATGCTGAAACTGAAATTTTAGCGAAACTCGCGGCTTATCCTGAAGTCCTTATTCGCGCTGCAAATAATTATGAACCACATCAAGTTGGTAATTATTTGAAAGAACTTGCTGCTTTATTCCATGGTTGGTACAACGAGAATAAAGTATTGGGTGATGATGCGGAATTGACTCAAGCCCGTTTATTGCTTTCAGCAAATATCAAACAAGTCTTACATAATGGTCTTGAATTATTGGGTGTATCTGCACCTGAAAGTATGTAAGTCAAGAATTGCTTTACATGTTCCCAAGACCAAGGTCTGGCTCAACGTAAGCATTGAAGTGTGTAATAAATCATTACTTTACATCGTGTTCAAGCAAAACTATGCTTGAACACGATCTAAGCAATACATAATAAGAGGGTTCCACGTGTTTGGAAAAACGCAACGCGGTGTTTCAGAAAGGCCAACCAAACCTAAACAACCATTGATTCCTAAATGGTTAGGGATGCTTGTCGTCATTTTAATCGTGTTAAGTTTTGGTGTCGCACTGATGCTCTGGAAACCGTGGGCGCCCGTCCAACCCAAAAACGAAATCACGTCTGAGCATTATCAAGAAGATACCAACAAAGACTATCGTTTTTATGATCTGTTACCCCAACAACAGGTTACCCCTATTCCTGAACAAGCTGTTCCTGAAAGCAGAAATCAACAACAACCAGTAATTGTTGAAGCGCCTTCTCAATCTGAAAATGTTGATGTCGGTGTAAATGCTGAACGTACAACACCTGTTCAACCCGAATATATTCTACAAGTTCGTAGTTATGATGATCCTGATGCTGCCGATGCACGTCGTGCTGAAATTATCTTAAATGGTTTATCTGCCGATGTGGTTCAAAGCACAGAAGCTGGAAAAACTTGGTATCGTGTGATTTCAGGCCCTTATGAATCACAAAATGCAGCAGTGATTGCCCAACAAACCTTACAACATAGCGGTATTGACTCTATTGTAGTTAAACGCTGATCCAATTTTCAGGCATGGCCTGATCAATCAATCGTTAAAACAGGATGCTTTGGCATCCTGTTTTATTCTTCAAAATCGTTTTTTAACCTTGCTTAGATATGTGGACAAATTGAATAATTTTTACTCAAAAGAAATATAATTCGATAAAAATTTACCCAAATTGATCAAAATTAGAGTAATCTATTTTCCGCAATACATTACCCATGTCGTTGCCGAGATATCAAAAGTCACCAATACTTTTGATTTGCTGTCCTGTGATTGGCGTGACGATCAAATCCGAAGATTACAGGGCGCTCAGAAATTCACATGGGTAAAAGCCCACACCAATAGGCATTCAGCCAATTTCAAACAATAAAACAGTTCATCTAAACTTCACTGAAAATTCATTCGCCTAAGTATTTCAATTTGAGTACACTCCTATTGAGATTATGAGTTTTTAAATGCAATGAATAATAAAAAACAGATTTTATGTGTAGAAGATGATGCTGCTATTCTTATGCCGTTACGTTACGCACTTGAACGAGAAGACTGGCAAGTGACTTGGGCCAATTCAGGCCTGCAAGCCATTGATTTTATTCAACAGACAACCCTTTGATTTTATTATTTTAGATGTTGGATTACCTGATTTAAATGGTTTTGATGTCTGTAAAAAAAATTCGTCTCTTTAATCACACACCCTTGCTATTTTTAACCGCACGAGATGATGAAATAGATCGTATTGTGGGTTTAGAAATTGGCGCAGATGACTACTGTACCAAGCCATTTAGTTCGCGTGAAATTGTGTCTCGGATTAAAGCCATTTGGCGCAGAATGGAGATACAGAATCAGTTACAGCACACCTCACAGCCAAACACACAGCTTTCTACAACGCCAGCTAAAGTTTGGCAATGCAATGATGAGGCTTTGCAAATTCATTACTTAGGCACAATACTGCAGCTGACTCGCTATGAATATCGCTTACTTAAATTATTGATTCAACGCCCTGAACAGGTGTTTAGCCGTCAACAATTGATGGATCATGTATGGGAACACCCTGAGCATAGTTTAGAAAGAACAGTCGATACCCATATCAAAAGTATTCGCAATAAACTCAAGCAGATCTCTCCTGAGCAAGACCCGATCGAAACCCATCGAGGCTTTGGCTATAGTTTAAAAAGGCAAGGATAAACCATGTCCATTTTTATTCGTATTTGGTTCTTCTTTGGATTGATCATCTTGCTGGGTTTATGGTTTATGTCTTATACCTTCAATCAACAAGTAAAGCCCAATGTACGACAGGTCGTAGAAGATACTCTTGCAGAAAATGCCAATATTATCGCGATGTTAGTGGCTGAAGATGTCTATGAAAATAAAGTCAGTACCATTCAGTTTGATGAAAAAATTCAAAAAGCGCTGAATCGAAAACTCAATGCCACGATCTGGAAACATAATAAAAATGAGATCAATCAACAAATCTATATTACCGACAACAAAGGTATCGTCATTTATGACTCACAAGGTATCGCTACAGGACAAGATTACTCACGATGGAATGATGTTTACCTGACCTTAAAGGGAAAATACGGCGTTCGCTCTACACGCAGTTATGAAAAGGACAGCAATAGCAGCACCATGTTTATCGCAGCACCAATCTATTATCAAGTTGGTCAACAACAGCAATTGATTGGTGTTGTCAGTATTGGAAAGCCCAATATTTCAGTACAGCCTTATATTCAGCGTGCTGAAAATCAGCTGATCCGTCAAGCCGCTTGGATTACATTACTCAGTCTGTTTCTTGCCAGTTTGGTGGCCTATTGGCTAAAACACAGTATTGACCGTGTCCGTAAATACGCGCAGGCACTTGCACCTGTCAATCAAACCCCCTATTTTCGCTCGGCAAAAGAACTCAATCAAGTTGCTCAAGCAGTTGAAAATATGCGAGAAAAACTCGAAGATCGTGCTTATGTGGAACACTATGTCAATACACTGACCCATGAACTCAAAAGCCCGCTTACCGCAATTCAAGCCAGTGCAGAACTACTCAAAGAAGATTTACCACTAAATGATCAACAACAATTTGCCACGCATATTCATGAACAAAGCCAGCGCTTACGTAGCCTGATTGATCGAATGCTCTTATTGACCCGTCTGGAAAAATCTAAACATCAAATTGAAATGCAAGATTTCAATTTATCTGAACTGATTCAACAGACTTTAGACCAGCATGCCAGTCAAATTCAGGCCAAAAAATCCAGTGTTTACTGGATATTGAAGCCAATTGTATGCTTGGTGCAGATCGATTTTGGATTCAACAAACCCTCGCCAATATTTTAGATAATGCGCTGGATTTTTCTGCAGATTCAGCAAAAATCCTGATTCGGCTTCATCGTCAAACACACCAGCAGAGTAGAATTACAGGTTTTTAATGAGGGCGAATGGATTCCAGATTATGCACTCACGCAAGTGTTTGATACTTATTTTTCCTTGCCTCGTCCGATTAGCCAGCAACGCAGTTCTGGTATTGGACTGAGCATTGTTAAACAAGTCATTGAACAACACCATGGACAGATTCACATTGGCAATATTCAAGGAAATGAAATCACCATCTTACAACCCCACCAAAAGGGTGTATTGGTAAAAATTCAATTGCCTTAGCACGGCCAAACTTCACTTAAAATTCATATAAAAAACCGATACACCTCAAACAAAGCACATTACTGTTTCGCACACTCAACACTGACAACAAACAACGGCGAAGGAAAACAGTGATGCGCTCCAACTTTATTACATTCAAAATTATTGCAATCGCAATTTTAGTTGCCTTATTTTGGATAGGCTTACTCTTTATTACCAGTCTGGTCTCAGAACGACAAGATTATCAACGGGCATTTCTGAAAGAAATTGCACAAAACAATATTAGCCCTCAAACCGTGATTTCACCGTATATCCGTGTGCCCTACAATGAGCAAAAAAACTGCCTCGATGAAAAGAAGGTGGCCTATTTGTGTACTGAGGAACAATGGCTATATATCAGTGCTGACAGCACGCAATGGTCATCCAACTTTAATGTTTCTGACAACACTTATAAACGCACCATCTATCGAGCAATTAGCTACACCGCTAATCTCATGGCCAAAGGCGTATTCCAAAAACCAACACTTGAAAAGAAAGATTACCAATGGGAACGAGCTGAAATTATCTTCCCTGTACATGATCCTCGCGGCTTAGATACCCAACCGAACTTAAACATGCTCAATAAAAGTTATGCTTTTGAAATGAGTGCTCAAGGCAGTAACAGTTCTGGTTTTGACTTTATGTATGTTTCTGCAAAAAAATATCCTGAATTAATCAATGCCATTCAAAATGGTTTCACTTTTGATTTAACCGCCAATATTACGGGTCTGGGAAAATTCACCCTGATCCCAACCAGTCGTAGTGTCACTTATCAGGCCAAAGGCAATTGGGCGGATACCAAATATTCAGGACAAAACTTACCTTTTGCAAAAACCAGTACACCGCAACAATTCACCGCACAATGGAAAAATATTGCTCTAGGTCATCAAAACATCAGTAAATTGATTGATTGTGACAACAATGAGTGTATTCGCCAGTTTAGTAATGGCTATTTTGTCCCAAGAACCGGCTTATATGGGAGAGCCTAGCTCAAAGTATTGGTTTATCAACAGAATTCCTAGAATCAGTCAATGTCTATACACAAACAGATCGTGCGATTAAATACGGTATCGTGATTATCATCATCACCTTTGCTTGTTTCTTTCTCTTTGAAGTGCTTAAAAGCTTACGGATTCACCCCATTCAATATTCTTTGGTGGCGATGGCTCAAGTGGTGTTCTTTGTTTTACTACTTTCAATCAGTGAATACTATGCCTTTGCATGGGCTTACTTCGTTGCTGGAATTGCCTGTGTCGGGCTCATGAGTTGGTACTTATACTATGTGATGAAAGGTTTTAAAGCCGCTGGCCTATTCAGCATCATCCTGAGTTCACTTTATGCCGTGATGTATATGCTATTGCAATCTTCAGGCAAAACCTTCCTGATCGGCTCTATCATTTCATTTGTTTTACTTGCTGTAGTGATGTTTATTACACGGCATATCGACTGGTATCAAATCAACAATAAGCCTGAGCAAAAACTCAAATCCTATACGCCTCCGCAAGCTTGATAACGGCACAGTGAATAGCTCAAAGCGATTCACTGGCTTAAAAATAGAATTCTAAATAATAGGTATTTCAATGAATATTTCCATACCACAGGAGCAGCAACACTTTAAGCAGTTGCAACAACTTTGTCCTCTGCAATGTTCAATTGCATTTTGTTTAAATCAGTTACGTGGTGCGCAAATTCAATTTTTAAATTTAGGCAATTTCATTATTTGCCCAGAATATAACTGTTTGATTATTTTTAAGTATAAAATTCTCATTCGTATAGATAGATTCACCAACAAGCAACAAAGTTAATTTGCAGATTGTAAATGATGACGTAAAATTTAAAACATAAACAAACTTTGAGAATGATCATGACTGTACAACGTTTGCACGTAGAAAAACGCTTTTCTGAAATCGCAATTTCGGGAAATTTAGTTCACTTGGCGGGTCAATTGGCTACGGATTTAAGTTTGGATATCAAAGGGCAAACTCAACAGACCTTAGATATCATTGATCGTTTTCTTGCAGATGCGGGCACAGATAAAAAGCATATTATGTCTGTGATGATTTTTTTAAAAGATATTGAAAATGATTATGCAGGAATGAACGAAATCTGGGATGCATGGTGTTCAGATATGCAAGCTCTGCCGAGAACTTGTGTAGAAGCAAAACTTTATCGACCTGATGTTTTAGTTGAAATGACGGTTGTTGCGGTCAAACCAGAATAAACTCATTATTAATTTTTGAATGAGCGTAAAAAATGCATGTTTAAACATGCATTTTTTTGCTTAGCTATATGCGCGATTTGAGTACAGATCAAACTTCCCCAGTACATGTTCCTCCAACATTTGCGAATGGCTCATTTCTGAAAATTCTGTTAAAAAATCTTCTCGCAAATCCTGATATTCTGGAATTCCCATATAACGAATCACGCGATAACCTGCCGACTGTAACAAAGCATCTTCATAGGTATTTTGATTCGAGCGCTTGATCGCATTGATATCATCTAAAGCAATCACAGCTAAAACTTTATAATCTTTGTCCAGCACAACAAAGTTTGCAAACATTTGCTGATACTTACGACGTGTATGTAAATATTTTGTCGTTAACAAGGCATCAAAAGATACATGAGCCAAGATATTGGCTTCAGGTAAAATTTCTTTTAAACGCGTAAACGTAATTTGTTCATGTGAGTTAAATACTGCTCTTCTTCGTAAAGCACTATCTGCTTGTTGCTTATTTTTCAATCCTTTATAAGCAGCGCCAATCACGACAGCAAGTAATATCAAACTCGCAACGATTATCATGTCCATTTTTCATTTCCTAATTCTTTATTATAATTTGGTCTACGACCAGTTCTTGTGTATCAAAGATACTATTTTTAATCAGTTCAATTTTGTAATATGCCAGACGCATTCTCATATTTGCTTTTTCAAAATAATCAAATAAATCACATTTTTAACTTATTTATTGAACTATTATTTGTTTTATTCACTTGGTATTTCAACCAAATGAATTGAATTGCACCTCATATATAGCGTGTATTGAATGCGAATACAACTGAATTTAATGAATCTTGAGTACTATTGTAGGACAAGGATATTCGAGAATTGTGTGTTTTTAGTACACTAAAGTTTTCAACAGTTTACAGAGACTTATCCACAGTTGCGTATTTTTATTATTCAATTGCTGATTTAAGAAAGGATGCCTTAGGCATCCTTGTATTTTATTAAACAACTTTTTTCAATGACATCATGCCCTGTGATTTGCTTTAAGCGATATACTAAATCATTTAATAGAAATTTTGGAAGTCATACGGAATGTGATCTGGAAATACGGCTTGCATTAGGTCATCATTTTCAAATACCAAAGGGTATACCCGTACAAATTTGAAATATACTTACTATACTCATGCTCATCTTGTGTAATTATTGCATCATCTAAAGGAATATAAAGCCATCTATATGCTTTATAATTAGGTAAATAACCTAAATGATTTTATTATTTTCTGTTTACTTTGCTCAAACTCTTCCGCTAATGTTTTTCCTCATCCCATAAGAGTTGATGGCATTCAAAGAATGGAAAGCCATAATAATGTTCAGATTTTAATGTCCAGTGATCAAATATCGTTTGTTTAGGGAAGAGACCATTCTAAAGTTCGAATATTTAGCCGCCATGTATATAGATTTCTTAAATACTTTTTATTTTTAATCACATGGCCGTTACTGAATTCAAGCTCATGTTGATTTATCACCTTCATTTCATGATGATGTAACCAAGATGGAATGTTTCCAAAACACTCTAATTTTTCTATCTCTAATGTATTTAGATTCAATCTTAAAACTTGTGTACTATCTTCTTTCTATTTTCTGGATAACCTAAATTTCCAATAAGGAAGATAGAGTGAGTTACTTGATCATAATATGCTGTATGAAAATCTGTAGGGGGGAAATTGTTCAATAGGATAATGCCATAATTGTATTTCTCCATTCATTTTTTGAATCATGACATCGTTATAAATCTTGAAATCGGGATCATAATAATCTTCATATTCACCAGCAATACTTACTTTCGTTCCATCAGGTAACTCCAGTAACTGATTGCCCCATTCTCAATAAAAATGTCCAAATTGGCTGTTTGATTGTATAGCCCATTTCTTGCAAGTGACATCTGATTTGATAAGGTGAAAAATCTTCACGCATACGCCACTGAAAATATCTCCAGAATTCATCTGTGGTGAAAGTGGGTAACAATTATTTGTTAATTTTATCAACTTCAATTTGAGTGAATTGACGAGTAATCTTATTTTTGAACATTTTTAAAAAATTAAGGACATAAACGTCCTTGAAAGGAATCTTCACTATATCTTTTGTCTAAATTTAAATCAATAAAAAAGGATACTTACGCATCCTTTCTTACCACATCAAATAGTACCTAAGCTCTACTTTTTGACTTAGACTTTGCTTTGCCATTTCCAGCAAATGGTTTTTTATCACCTGTTTCGCGCGGCGGTAAACCTGTATGTTGCGTCAATATTTGACCACGTTCAGGACGCTTTTTGGTATTGGAAGGGCGCGATTGCGTTTTCGCCTGTGAATTACGGCTATCCCCAGTACGCTTTTGCGAATCACCGTCAACAGTCGAGTTTTTCTTACGCGCAGATTGGTATTGCCCTTCTGTTCCTTGCGGTTGATATGTTGGAATCAGATGGTGCTTAGAGTTACCAATCAAATCTACCCGGCCCATTTCACGTAATGCATCACGTAGTAATGGCCAGTTGTTTGGATCATGGTAACGCAAGAAGGCTTTGTGTAAACGACGACGCTTTTCACCTTTTACAATATCCACACTTTCGGTATAACGAGCCACTTTGGCCAACGGGTTTTTCCCCGTGTGATACATCGTGGTCGCTGTCGCCATTGGTGATGGATAAAAGGTTTGCACCTGATCGGCACGGAAACCATTTTTCTTAAGCCAGATCGCAAGATTCATCATGTCATAATCCGTTGTTCCCGGATGCGCTGCGATAAAGTACGGGATTAAATACTGTTCTTTACCTGCTTCCTTACTAAAACGATCAAACATCTGTTTAAAGCGATCATAGGTTCCGATTCCCGGTTTCATCATCTTCGACAATGGACCTTTCTCGGTATGTTCTGGTGCAATTTTTAAATAACCGCCAACATGGTGTTGAACCAGTTCTTTGACATATTCAGGGTTCAATACCGCAAGGTCATAACGTAAGCCTGAACCAATCAGAATCTTTTTGATGCCTTTAAGCGAACGTGCTTTGCGATAAAGTTGAGTAAGTGGTGCATGGTCAGTATGTAAATTTTGACATACACCTGGATACACACATGAAGGTTTACGACAGTTCTTTTCAATCTCAGGATCTTTACACTGCAAGCGATACATGTTTGCAGTTGGACCACCTAAATCTGAAATGATGCCTGTAAACCCTGGGGCTGTATCACGAATTTTTTCTACTTCACGTAAAATTGATTCTTCTGAACGGTTTTGAATAATACGACCTTCATGTTCGGTAATCGAACAGAATGTACAACCACCAAAACAACCACGCATGATATTTACAGAGAATTTGATCATATCAAATGCAGGGAAACGCGCTTCACCATAAGCTGGATGTGGTAGACGCGCATAAGGCAAGTCAAACACATAATCCATTTCTTCGGTGGTCAATGGAATCGGTGGTGCATTTAACCATACATCACGTTCACCATGCTTTTGTACCAATGCACGAGCATTCCCGGGATTGGTTTCAAGATGCAAGATGCGGTTGGTATGTGCATAAAGTACAGGATCCGTTGCCACTTCTTCAAAAGCAGGCAAACGAATCACAGCCAATTCACGCGGCGGTAATTTATGTTTAATCGCTTTGGATGTCGGCAGTAAACGTACAATCTGGGTATTTTCATCCAGTTGATCACCTTCACGAACAATAGGATTTGCCACCAATTCTTTTTGGAAATTTTGGTATTGGGTTAAAGAATTTCCTTTGCCTTGTTCAATTTCGCAACCATCTAAATCTTCAGTCATCACATATGGATTGATGATTGGATCAACACGACCAATCGCATCGACATCATTCGATGCAATTTCAACAAACTTGGCTTTAGAAACACGATTAATTTTATTGACGATGAATGCAGTACCACGAACATCGGTGATTTCATGAATTTTTTCGCCTTTGGCAAGACGATGCATGACTTCAACAACAGACCGTTCACCATTGCCATACATCAATAAATCCGCTTTTGAATCCATCAACACTGAACGACGAACTTTGTCTGACCAGTAATCATAATGTGCAATACGGCGTAATGATGCTTCGATACCGCCCAATAATACGGGTACATCAGGAAATGCTTCACGGCAACGCTGACAATATACAGTTGCAGCACGGTCAGGACGTTTATTGGGTAAATTATCTGGTGAATATGCATCATCAGAACGGATTTTACGGTCAGCCGTATAGCGGTTGATCATAGAATCCATATTACCCGCAGTCACACCCCATGCAATATTCGGTTTGCCTAATACTTTAAATGCTTCGGCAGAAGTCCAATCTGGTTGTGCAATAATGCCGACACGGAAACCCTGTGCTTCAAGCGTTCGGCCAATAATTCCTGAACAGAACGATGGATGATCGATATAAGCGTCACCACATACCAGAATAAAGTCACAACTATCCCAACCGAGTTGATCCATCTCCTCGCGTGACATTGGCAAAAATGGTGCTGGTTCAAAGCACGATGCCCAATATTTGTCATAATCAAACAACGCAGTAGGCGCTGTCTGAGCAGTATAAGCGGTCGACATGGTGAGTTTCTCGATTGGCAGTTGGCGATCGGGAGAGATCTAAAATGAAAGTTGATCATTTTACCATGAATTTTACTCATGTTGTTTGATTAAAAAGTAAACATTTCTTCTTGGTCTTCTATTTAGTCTGTTATTGATAGCTTTTTAAGATGTTAAAGGTATTCGTCATACGTTATAAACAGGAAAATTTCCCCATTAGGGCGCATTGTTTAAAAGCGCAGAGAAATTGAATAGAAAAGGTTATTTCACGCTATTTAGATGCAGCCGCTCATACTTTTGCCTGATCTTTATGCTGCGTTTGATTTAGTTTTAAAGCCACCAAGAGCCCGATACAAAGTACACAAGTCATCGTAACTGTTAGGCCAAACCATCCATATTTTTCCCAGACTAAACCACTACTGCTGCCCAAGAAACTTGAACCAAGATAATAACAAAATAGATAAAGCGAAGAACCGACTGCACGATATTGTAAGGATTGTACCGATACCCAACTGCTTGATGTGGAATGGGCAGCAAAAAATGAGAAAGTAAAAATCAATAGACCAATCAAGATCCCCCATAGTGATGGAATCAGCATCATCCATAACCCCAGAATCATGCTTGAGAACATCACAATCAATACCTTACCTCGTCCAAATTGACGACTCCAACTGGCTGCACGAGGTGAACTATAAATGCCTGATAAATAGGCAATC
Organism: Euborellia annulipes; assembly: GCA_023213315.1. Classification (NCBI taxonomy): domain Eukaryota; kingdom Metazoa; phylum Arthropoda; class Insecta; order Dermaptera; family Anisolabididae; genus Euborellia; species Euborellia annulipes. Next base: position 54,567 of record JAKCPI010008089.1, read on the forward strand.
GAAATTACACCAATCCATGTTTGTGATAATTCAAAAGGTTTTTTCTAACAGATGATAACTCATGTAATTAAACACGGTCACAAAGCATCCCATCAGAATAAAACCTTCTACAAACAATAATCTGAGCTTTGGGTCCGAAAGATTTTTCTTAAAGGATTCGATAAAACGTGTGAATTGAATGGGATAAGATTTAAAGTGTTTAGAGGCAGGTAAGGCTATGTAAAATGTAATCGCGATCAATAAATTGAGTAGACCAATAATCATTGTCGCAGTTTGCCAAGAGATATAATCCAGCAATACCCCTGCAATCAAACGCCCGCCCATTCCCCCTATCGCAGTACCTGAAATATACAGTCCCATGGCAAAGCCAACATCTTTTTGTGCAATTTCTTCACCGATATAGGTCATTGCAACAGACGCGACACCACTAACAGCCAAACCAATCATCATGCGTGTTGCAAGAAATATCTCCCAATACGGTAAAAATGAACTCAGCAATAACAAGCTTGCCGTGGAAAATAAAGAAATGGCCATGATCTGCTTACGACCATAACGATCTGAAATCAGTCCTGCAAAAAGAAGCCCTAAGGCTAAGGCGATGGTGGAAAATGAAAGCGGGAAACTACTATGGGTTGGTGTAACATGAAAAAAACTTGCCAAAAACGGCATCATCGGCTGAACACAGTACAACGATGAAAATACAGCAAAGCCAGCTAAAAACAATGAAAGTAAAATTGCGATAAAAGGCCGAGTGCCATACTCAATATAAGCTGTAGATTCAGGTGCTTCAGACATAATTATTCCTCATGTCCATTCAGTATACGCCTATTTTTAACTCTTGATAAAAGCTAAAATTTTATTGCAGACAATGCCTTGATGATTCAAGTTAGATATAAATTTTAAATATTTGATTTAGAATAAAATTACATGAGGAAATGCAGAAATAAGAAAATAAAAAAGAGCATATTTTTTAATACACTCTTCTCGTAATTTTTCAATATATTGAGGTTAAATTTAACTAGCAAGAATCTTAAACTTTTCGTTCTTCAATATTTAGTGCATTGATTGCAAGTACCGCTTGAGTACGGTTCTGTACACCTAATTTACGGAAAATTGCCGTCACATGCGCTTTAATGGTCGCTTCCGAAACATCAAGTTCATAAGCAATTTGCTTATTCAATAAACCTTCTGCAACCATCATCAATACCCGGAACTGTTGAGGTGTTAACGATTGAATACGTTCAGCTAAAGCGGTTTCATCTGCGGCACGCGGGTCAAAATTCATATTCGCTGCGGGTAAGTTTGGCGGTAACCAAATATCACCATCCAGCACTTGGCGAATTGCTTCCCCAATATGGCTTGGATGTGCAGATTTAGGAATATAGCCCATTGCGCCATGTGCAATTGCACGTTGAATAATGGACGCATCTTCGTGAGCAGAAACCACAATAATAGGAAGCGCAGGATACTGTGCACGAACATGTACCAATGCAGAGAAACCCGATGCGCCTGGCAGATTTAAATCCAACAAGACGAGATCTGGTTCTGGACCATTTTCCAAACGCCTCATAAAATTCATTAACAGCCGCAGTTTCACTAATTTGAGCCTGTGGCAAACTATAACGAACCGCCTGAATTAACGCATGGCGAAACAGTGGATGATCATCAACGATTAAAATATTCATAAGCGAAGCGAGAGATCTCTAGCGCAGTTATTTCATTCTAACCGCACTATTGCTATTTAGGATACGTAAATATTAACGAATTTTTGAATAATTTGTCGGCTTTAATGTAAAATTCCCTACATTCTTTAGGTCATTTATCGAAATTAAGATTTGAATATCACTTTTAAATATAAAATAAACAGTTAAAAATGAATTACTTATTCATTTTAAGAATATTATTTAACTTCAAATACTTAAAAGACGAAATCGTGCATTATCTCATAGGCTTTCTGGTTTATCTTAAAAACAGATAACCAATCTGTTTTTCATTATTTTACAGTGCTTCGCCAAATATAGATTAATGAATGGCATTCCGAGATTCAATTTATTAGGTTGCCAACATGTCTATTTATACTCAACAAAAACCATTAAATATTGTTGCTGTTTCAGGGGGATTAAATAACCCATCAAAAACCGAAAGTTTGGTTCAAGCGATTTTAGATGAGCTTGGGTCAGGCAACACCGATTCATGTTCACTTTATTAAATTCAGTGAAATAGGCCATTTGTTAGGGGGCGCAATTTATCGCAACCAACTGCCACAACGTGTTCAAGATGACTTAGCTGCCGTAGAAGCAGCAGATGCGCTCATCGTGGGAACACCTGTTTATCGTGCATCATTTACTGGTTTATTTAAACATTTCTTTGATTTTGTTGAACAAACAGCGCTAGTCGATGTTCCTGTATTGCTTGCTGCATCGGGTGGTAGTGACCGTCATGCTTTAGTTCTAGAGCATCAGTTACGTCCATTATTTAGCTTCTTTCAAGCGCAAACGCTGCCTATTGGTGTCTATGCAACAGATCGTGACTTCACACCTGAGTACACCATTAAAAGTGAACACATCCAAGACCGTATCACTTTAGCTGTCGCACGTGCATTGCCAATTTTAGAATGGGCGCCTGCAAAAGGTCAGCGAGCAGAAGTGGTAAAAGCCAAAACAGAACAAGCCAATCAAAATTTAGGCATCAACAAACAGATTGAGCAAGATGATGTGCTTCCTTCCGCGGCGATACCAGAACTTGGATGCGGCAGAGTCTCGTCTACATGCAAAATCCAAAAACACCACAATCACAGGTTGCTTAAGCGCAACCTTGTTATGAATAAATCATAAAAAATTGAGGGTTATGATATGTCACAGTTTTCATCGAATAATGACCAAGCAATTCGATTTGCCTATTGGGTTCCCAATGTCAGTGGCGGCTTAGTGGTCAGTAATATTGAACAACGTACAGACTGGAGCTATGACTACAATGTCCGTTTGGCACAAGCTGCCGAAAAAAGTGGTTTTGAATATGCCCTCACCCAAATTCGTTTTACCGCAGGGTATGGCGCTGAAAATCAACATGAATCTGTGAGTTTTAGTCATGCACTTTTAGCCAAGACTGAAAAATTAAAAGTAATTGCAGCAATTCTTCCAGGACCATGGAAACCTGTTTTAGCCGCAAAACAGTTGGCGACCATTGATTACCTGACCAATGGGCGTATTGCGATTAATGTCGTAAGTGGTTGGTTCCGTGGCGAGTTTGATGCCATTGGTGAGCCATGGCCTGAACATGATGAACGCTATGTTCGTTCATGAAGAGTTTATTCGTACGTTAAAAGGTATTTGGACAACAGATAACTATAGTTTTGATGGTAAATATTATCAGTTTAAAGACTACACTTTAAAACCAAAGCCTTTGCAGAAACCCCATATTGAAGTATTCCAAGGTGGAAGTTCACGTGCTGCACGTGACATGGCTTCGCGTGTTTCAGATTGGTATTTCACCAATGGCAACACACCTGAGGAACTAAAAAAACAAATCGATGATATTCGTGAAAAAGCCAAGCTAAATAATCACTCAGTCAAAATCGGGGTCAATGCTTTTATCATTGCTCGTGACACTGAAGAAGAAGCAAAAGCGGTTCTACAAGAGATTATTGACCAAGCTAATGTTGAAGCAGTCAATGCCTTTGGCGATGCAACCCGTGAAGCAGGCGCAGCATCTAAAGAAGGTGAAGGTAACTGGGCAAAATCAACCTTTGAAGACTTGGTGCAATATAATGATGGCTTTAAAACCAATCTGATTGGTACACCGCAACAAATTGCTGAACGTATTGTTGAACTCAAAAATGTAGGCGTAGATCTGGTGTTATCTGGCTTTTTACATTTCATCGAAGAAGTTGAATATTTCGGTGAAAAGGTCTTGCCTTTGGTTCGTCAAATTGAAGAAGCGCAAAAAAGATCAAATTACTGCAAAATCAGCTTAAGGCCTATCTCTTCATCGATGGTGCTGTGAAAACAACAATAAATAACTAAAACAGCTTTGCAGCTTTCCCTCTTGACTCGGCTTGAGGGATTTTTTTTAGAATAAATAAAAAGCATTTATAAAAAATAGAATCGTATAAATTCAGTACAATTATCCTTATATAAATTAGCCAACTTTTGTTTTATTGAATTATCGAGTGTATTTGTTCTATACATATACTCAACAACCACAATCTTGGAAAAAATTTCTTTCAACCTTAAAATACGCCCTTTTTGTAGCATAGATGGAAAAAGTGGGTATGGTAGTTTTAAATAAAACAAAAACGATATTTTGCGTCCTCATTGGCAGTATGAGCTTGACGACCTATGTAAACGCCAACGACATACCTGCAACGTCTATAAAGGTTGAAACTGCGATGAATACTGCATTTCAGCCATTAATGAAAACTTATGCAGTGCCCGGTATGGCAATAGGTATTTTGTATAACGGGAAAAGTTATGAAAAATACTACGGCGTACAATCACTTGCGAATGCGAAAGCCGTAAATAAAAATACCCTTTTTGAATTAGGTTCAGTCAGTAAGATATTTACTGCAACAGCAGAGTACTTATGCACAAAATTTAGGCAAAATTTCTCTTCAAGACCATCCTGGTAAATATATACCCGCATTAAAAAACTCAGACATTAATCAAGTCACACTCTTAGAATTGGCCACCTACACCAGTGGCAATCTTCCATTGCAATTTCCTGATCAAATAAAAACAGATGCGCAAACACTGCAAATATTTTCAAGATTGGAAAGTCAAAAACCCGATTGGTCAATTTCGACAATACTCTAATCCAAGCATAGGGCTATTCGGTGAAGCGACCGCTAAAGCCATGAACATGCCTTTTAGTGCTTTATTAGAGCAAGTGATCTTCCCCAAACTAGAACTCCAACATACTTATGTCCAAGTTCCTAAAGCACAACAAGGCAACTATGCTTTTGGTTATGATCAAAATAATCACCCGCTTCGGGTCACTGCTGGCGCTTTTGATGCGCAGGCCTATGGGGTGAAATCTAGCCTACCTGACATGCTACATTTTTTAAATTTAAACTTAAATCCAGATCAAGCCAAAGCAGCGATTAAACCTGCAATTCTAGCGACACATACGGGTTACTTTAAAATGGGTGGTATGACCCAAGCCCTTGGCTGGGAATCGTTCAGCTACCCAGCTACATTAAACACACTATTAGAAAGCAACTCTGATCGGGTTGTGATGCAATCTAACCCTGTTGAAAAAACCCTCGTGAAGACTGGTTCAAGAGTCTTTCATAAAACTGGCTCTACCAATGGTTTTGGGACCTATGTGATTTATATTCCACAAGAGAATTTTGGCTTAGTGATGTTAATGAATAAAAAAATTCCCAATGCTGAGCGAATTAAGGCAGCGTATGAAGTGCTCAATAGCTTAAAGCAAAAATCCAATCCTTGATGCTGAAACACGTCAGATCGGGCCAGGCTTTAGCTTTGTGCATTGTTAGATCATTCATGTTGTATCTATTGCAAGGCAACATAATTGTCGCTGTTGGTAGGGGGTATAAGACCTACCCCTTATCCAACACAGATTTTTTTCAATCTAAGCTATGGCAATACCAACTACTAAAGCGCTAAGAATGAACTTCTATAAAATGTCATCGGTCAGCTTAGGTTCAAGAGTAAAAACTTGGATCAGGCACTTTTCCAGTCAATACCCATTCCCCTACTTCCTGATACTTATAATCAATCGGATCATGCAAGGTCTGAGTACGGACATTTCGCCAAAAACGATCTAAATTCAATTTGGCTGTTGTCGCTCTGGCACCCATCACTTGGAAAATATTTTGCGTTATAAACAGCGAGCTATTGGTTGCAGCAATTTTTGCAGTCGCAATGGCAATTGAGACTTCACCACGTTGTTCTGCTGTTAATTGCTCACCAATATTCCAAGCCGTTTGCAATGCTGCAATGGCTTTATCGGCAAGTAAACGTACACTTTCAAGCTGTACATAAAACTCAGCAAAATGCTTCTGGGTAAATGGATCATTCACCGCATTTTCAGCCAAAGACGTTGACCATGCTTTCTGACTTTGTATTGTTTGTCTTGCAAGGTCAAAGGCACCTTCAGCAACGCCTAAAAACAGATGCACAAAAATTAATTGCGCGATCAAAGGTCGTAAACTGGAGTAAGGTGTACTTAATGGTCCTGGATTTAACAATAACTCATCTTTGTGAATTTTGACCTGTTCAAAATGACTGGTACCACTGTCCGTTTGGCGCTGCCCCATATTATTCCAATCGCCTAAAAAGCTGACCCCCTTCTCGACGTGTTGGGATCACAGCTATCAGTAATTTTCCAGCATCATTAAAGCCCGAACAAAGCAGTATGTCTGAATCTATTGATCCTGAGCAAAAGCTTTTATCACCATGAAAAATAAAGTCGTTCTCAGTGAGTTGTTGTACCTTCGTACGCTGATCTAAAGGGTTTAACGTATTGCCCCAAAACAGGTTATTGCGAGCGGTGTGTTCAAACCATGCCGAATATTGTTGAGGTTGAGCAAATAACTGTACGGTGGCGATTAGTAAATGATGAAAGCCATATACATGTGCCAAGGAGCTATCGACTTGTGCAATACTTTGAATGGTCTGGAAAATTGTTTTCCAGTTTGCCCCCTGCCCGCCATATTGTTGTGGAATAGACAGTCCCAATAAGCCACTTTGACGAATCAAGTCCCGTTCCAGCTTTGGATTACCACCTGCTTTATCACGCTCAGCAGCAGTCTGCGCAAATTGTTCTGCCAATTGTTTTGCTGTTGCTAAAGCAGAAAGGTTTATCGCCTGTTGAGGTGCATTCATCATATTTACTCTTATTCCCAGTGCCTTGAGCTTATCAAATCAAGTAAGATTTCCTTATCTCAATGCCTGCATTACTTATTCTGTGGTTTGAAAATCAATAACAAAAAATACCGCTAGAATTTCTCTAACGGTATTCAACTTTTGGCTAGCAAAATCAAGAGACTTCAATCACTAAGAATTGGCCTTAACCTCAGTAATCAACTGATCTACCACACCTGGATCAGCCAAAGTAGAAGTATCACCTAAACTATCTAGCTCATTGGCAGCAATTTTTCTTAAAATGCGTCGCATGATTTTTCCAGAACGGGTTTTTGGCAAAGCAGGTGCCCAATAAATTGCATCAGGTGTTGCCACAGGTCCCAGCACTTTACGTACCCAACTGACCAATTCTTTACGCAATTCTTCAGTTTCAGCTTCACCCGGCCTGCAAGGTCACATAAGCCGCTATGCCTTGCCCTTTAATCTCATGTGGCATACCAACAACAGCTGATTCAGCGACTTTTGCATGCGCAACCAAGGCACTTTCAATTTCAGCAGTGCCCAAACGGTGACCCGAAACATTCAAGACATCATCTACACGGCCCGTAATCCAGTAATAACCATCTTTATCACGACGCGCACCATCACCAGTAAAATAACTGCCCGGATAGGTTGAGAAATACGCTTCAATAAATCGCTCAGGATCGCCCCAAATGGTCCGCATTTGCCCCGGCCAAGAATTCTTAATAATCAAATTGCCTTCTGCTTCACCTTCGAGTTCTTGACCCTCAGCATCAACCAATGCCGGTTGTACGCCAAACAATGGACGAGTGGCCGAACCCGGTTTAAGTGGGGTTGCACCCGGCAGTGGAGAAATTAAAATACCGCCTGTTTCAGTTTGCCACCATGTATCTACAATTGGACAACGGCTTTCACCCACAACAGTATAGTACCAATTCCATGCTTCTGGATTAATCGGCTCACCCACGGTACCCAATAGACGCAAACTGCTACGGTCACTTTCACGCACAAAAGCATCACCCTCACGCATCATGGCGCGGATCGCTGTTGGTGCAGTATAGAGAATGGTAATATTATGCTTATCTACAATATGACCTGTGCGTGCCCATGTTGGATATTGTGGGATGCCTTCCGACATGACCGGTGGTTGTACCATTGGATAATGGTCCATAAAGCACATAAGAATGCCCCGTAATCCAGCCCACATCTGCAGTACACCAGAACACATCATCTTGTTTAATATCAAAAACTTCACGGAAAGTTGAATTGACATAGAGTTAAATAACCACCCGTGGTATGTAACACTCCTTTAGGCTTTCCTGTTGATCCAGACGTATATAAAATAAATAAAGGATCTTCGGCATTCATCGGTTCTGGCGGACAGATATCTGTGACCGTCATAATTTCCATGTGATACCACAGGTCACGCCCCTCCTGCATTGTTATTGGATGGCCTGTACGATGCACCACAATCATTTTTTCAACCGGAAGTGGTTCCATCCAGCGCCAATGCTGCATCTACATTCTCTTTTAAAGGAATCGTTTTACCACCACGCATACCTTGGTCAGCGGTAATCACCAATTTAGCTTGACTGTCGTCTATCCGACTTGCCAATGAGTCTGGAGAGAATCCACCAAATACCACACAATGCACCGCCCCTATTCGGGTACAGGCCAGCATGGCAATCGCCGCTTCAGGGATCATCGGCATATACAAAATGACTCGATCACCTTTCCCGATTCCATTTTTCTTTAAGACATTGGCAAAACGACACACTTCATCATGCAGTTCTTCAAAAGAAATGATTTTATGGCGAGATGGATGATCCCCCTCCCAAATAATTGCAGGTTTCAGTGGGTGTTCTTTTAAATGACGATCTAAACAGTTGGCACTGACATTCAGTTGCCCATCTGCAAACCATTCAATTTTAAAATTATCTTTGTCGTAGCTGGTATTTTTTTACTTGAGTAAATGGCTTAATCCAGTCCAATTTCTTTGCAGCTTCTGCCCAAAACTCATCTGGATGCTCTACTGACTGTTGATAACGTTCAAAGTATTCTTGTTCATTGGTTCTTGCTGTTTTAACAAATTGTTCTGGAACTGGATAGACTTCATTCATATTCTGCTTCCTTGATTTGCCACCTCATCACGAGATGTATGCCTACGTTCTTGATTTTATTTGCTGCATGTGTTCAGTATTACGATAGCGCATTTCGGTTAACAATTGTGCTTTGGTCGTAGACACGGGGGTCACTTTAACCATCGGAAAATCTTAAGTCATTTGCCAAAATATTCGAATTTTCAATATCTATGGAGTTTTTTTTGATCTTATAATTTGTAGTCAGAAGTGCATATGGTTTTTTTCAGAAAAAAACATTTCCTTACCGAACTCATTCAGCTGGACGCGATCATCATGCAAATACAAGAATCGTCGACTTTTTTTCAAAGCATCAAGTATCACCAGTAGATCATCCCCTTTCTACTCAAGGCCGCTTTAATCGTTTGAGTTATATTGCTTGGTTTGGATTTTTGCATCTCATTTTTACCGTTGCATTGCTTGCCCTCGGTCTAGTCTTTGGGATTTTGAATTTAAATTCGCTGCAATTCAGTCAACATGCGATAAATTCGATTTCAGGATTAGGACAGTTCACTTACCTCGCACTCAGCTGTCTTTATTTATATGGAATGATGGTTGTGATTATTCGCAGGCTGCATGATCGTAATAAATCTGGTTGGTTTATTCTGTTATTGCTGATTCCCATTGTGCAATTTTTGATGCTGCTGTATTTACTCCTTGCGCGTGGTTGTAATCGTGCCAATCGTTTTGGTCACCCACGCCCATCGACTTTTATTGAAAAATTAATGGCTTGGCTGATGCTAATAGGCTTTATTATCAGCTTAGTTAGCTCTATAAGTGTGGTGTCATTTATGATGGGGACTGGAGAAATTGAAAATCCAACAACAATCATTGAAAAAAGGGACTAAATATTTTTAAGGATAATTGGGGGGGTGGATCCGGGTTGGCGCGGGGTGTTTAGGGGGCGATTAGGCGGAAAGGCGAAATTTAGTATTAAATGTGAGAAATCGTTCAAAGTGGCGTTGCAAAACGGAATAATTTGACCCCATTCCTTAATTATGCATTAATATGAGGTGAAATATTGATTCACAAATATTATTTTTATTTGTCCGTCATAAGAAAAACTGTAATCAAAGCTTAACTTCTTTGAAATTTCAGGCAAAATATGCCAATTATTTTATTGGACATGATTGTGGCTGAAGAAGCAAATGCATTGAGTACCGTTGCGCAAGACACGACTCAATTGATCCATTCTGCAGGCGAAAAAACTGCACAAACAGTGATTCAACATACTGAAAAATATAAAGACGCATACTCAACCATCGACAAGTTTGTTGATGGTTTTGGGAGCGTATGCCATATTTATGTATTGCGCTGATCGTCATCACTATTTTCTGGTTGTTGTCTAAGCTTTTTAAATTCTTTGTCCGTAGAACACTCGAAAACCGTACCTATACGCGCCAAAATTTAGTTCTGGTACTGAATCGTGTCGGCAGTACCGCAATTATCTTTTTTGGTTTCTTAATTGCCATGGTTATCGCAATTCCAGGCTTTACTCCTGCTCAACTGATGAGTGCTTTGGGGATTGGTTCGGTCGCGATTGGTTTTGCATTTAAAGATATTTTCCAAAATCTACTTTCTGGAATTTTGATTCTTTTGGGTGAACCATTCAAGATTGGTGATGACATCATTGTCAACAATATGGAAGGTACTGTCGAAGATATTCAAATTCGTGCAACTTTTTTACGTTCCCCTGATGGGCGACGTATCGTGATTCCAAACGCAACTGTGTATACCAGCGCCGTGACGGTAAATACCGCTTACCAACGCCGTCGTTGTGAGTTTGTGGTTGGGATTGGTTATGAAGATGATGTACAGAAAGCCAAAGACATTATTCTTAAATTGCTTGATAAAGATCAACGTATTTTAAGCCAGCCGGGCTTTACTGTGAATGTTTCTGCTTTGGCGGATTTCTCTGTCAATTTAACCGTTCGTTGGTGGGTAGATACCACGCAAGTGGTTACTGCGGCTTCGATCAGTGAAATTCAAGAACGTGTGCTTGAAGCCTTTGCGGATAATAATATTTCGATTCCTTATCCTGTTCAGGAAGTCAAAGTCTACCGCGGTGATCCATCAGCGGATGACATCGAATCAGCTCGTGCTAAATAAGCGCCCCAATACATAAGGGATCGCGGTTTCAGTACGCAAAATACGGTTGCCTAAGCTCACTGCTTGGCAGCCGTTTTTTATCAGTAAATCCACCTCATAAGGTATAAAACCCCCTTCAGGTCCAATGATCACAGTACATGAATGATCGATAGCAAATGGCATTTTTCTGTTCAGTATACGGATGCGCCACATAAGCAGGATTTTGTGGCGTAATGAAGCTAGGTAAGACATCTTCAACAAAGGGTTTAAAGCGTTTGTAAAGTTCAATTTGAGGTGCGATGGTATCCCCCGCCTGTTCTAATCCCAAGGTGATGTAATGATCAATTTGCTGTAAAAAGGGGCTTTGCCAATAACTTTTATCAACCCGATAACTATGAATCAAAATTAATTTTTCTACCCCCAGTGTCACTGCATCCATAATTAAGCGGCGTAACACTTTGGGGCGAGGTAATGCCACAATTAAAGTCACAGGCAATTTTGCTGGAACAGGCTCTTCTTGAATCGGTCGAAGTAAAATCGTATGTTCTGAAATATCAACAATTTCAGTTAAATAACGACTGGCACCCCGAACGCCAACCTTAAGCGTATCTCCAACTTTGGCAGCAAGATGCGTGTGCAAATGTTCAACTTGCCTTTTTGAACTGATTGTCCAAGTTTCAGCTTGTGTTTGACGAGGATCAAGAAGGACGATGTTCATAAAAAATTCTGGTTCGTTTTACTTTTAGCTGATGGTGTTTATTCATCAACAATGTATAAATTATAAATACTGATCAATCACTGCAATATGTTTGTATAAAGAACCCTGATTACGCTTTAAAACATCAATCGCATGCTGGCTTAATTGCTGGGCAAAAGCTTGATCTTCCAAACAGCGCACCAATAACTGAACCACCTCATCAACAGTTTGCCCCACTTTTAAGGCATCTGCCTGTAAGAACTCATCCACAATGGCTTGAAAATTAAAATAATGCGGTCCAATCACGGTGGGTACATCTAAAACCATAGCTTCTAAAATATTATGCCCACCACCGGGTTCATTTAACGACCCACCAACAAAACATGCCTGACTCAATGCATACCACAGCCACATTTCACCCATACTGTCTGCCAAATAGACTTGGGTATTCGACTCGATTGCTTGCTCTAAGCTACGACGCTGTGTGGTTAAATTTAAACTTTTGTGCAGCAGCAAAAACCTCATCAAAACGTTCAGGATGGCGCGGGACAACGATCAACAACCAATCTGGATATTGTTCTAAATAGGTTTTAAATGCGAGAAATAATTTTTCTTCTTCAGGTGCGTGTGTACTGGCGATGGTGATGATTTTTCGATTTGCTAAGTTCCAGTCCTGCTGCAACTGTTGTGCTTTATGGATAAATTGCTCAGGTACAGAAATATCAAATTTAATACTTCCAAGTACTTGTGTTTTATCTTGTGGCATACCCAGATCAATAAAGCGTTGCTGCGTTGCAACATCTTGCGCCAATAACTGATCTAATTTCTGTAGCATTGGACGGGTCAGGCTTGGAACTTTGGCATAGCCTTTGGCAGATTTTTCCGAAAGCCGTGCATTCACTAAAATACAAGGCACTTTAAACTGTTGAGCTTGGTCAATAAGATTTGGCCATAGTTCAGTTTCAACCAAAATCAGCAATTTGGGTTGGTATTTCTGATAAAAATCAGCAACTAAATAGCGCTGATCGGCAGGCAAATATACCGCTTGAAATAATGCTTGATAAGGTGCTTTTAGGAATAACGATTTGGCACGTGCTTGGCCTGTTTTTGTCGTATTGGTGACTAAAACAGCATGACCTGCTTTTAAATAATGTTCGATTAAAGGCTGAGCAGCATTGGTTTCTCCGACTGAAACACAATGAAACCAAATGGCATGCTGATTCTTTACATCTTGAAAGGGGCCAAAGCGCTCAAGACATTCTTGTTGGTATTCTGCGCTATCTTTCGCACGTTTTTTGATACGCCATTGATACAAAGGCTTAACGATTTTAAGTGCTGTGTTATACCAAAAAGGAGTAGCCAAACAGAATGTCTCAATATAGATGAATGGGCAAATATAACAGAGCCATATTCAGTTGTTAATGAATAATATTTAACGATTTGTTGTCAGCAAGGTAGTCGACCGCATGCTAGAGCAAATCTGATCCATCAACCAGCAACAACGTACTGGCAAAACTTGGCGTTACAGGGATGAAAAACGCTTATTGGTTAAGAGGTAGTGTTGTACGCCTTAACCAATGGCGATATCCATGCCATCGTACGATAGATATGCCTTGTAAGATTCAACGATGCAAAAAGAAAAATGGTTAAATTTATCTGAGTTGTGGATGTGAATGGGTATTCCATTCACATCCAGAGAAAATACAGTCTTTGTTTTATCCCAAAGCAGGATAATCAATATAGCCTTCCGCAGTTTGTGAACCAATCATATTTTCAAACACCAATTCATTTAAAGGTGCATCTTGAATCAGACGTTCATACAAATCAGGATTGGCAATATAAGCCTTACCGAAAGACACCGCATCTGCTTGACCTGATGCCAAGAGTTTGATGGCATCTTCACGGCTTAAACTCATATTGGCAATATAAGGCACACCATTTGAACGTTGTTTCATATATTCACTGATACTGTCATCGGCTAAATATTCACGTGTAAAGAAGAACGCAATTTTACGTTTACCTAATTGTTCCAAGACATAACCAAAGGTTTCACGTGGATCAGCATCCCCCATATCATGCTCATCGCCACGAGGCGCTAAATGTATGCCCACACGGCCTGCGCCCCATACTTCAATTAAAGCATCCATGACTTCAAGTAAAAGACGTGCACGGTTTTCAACAGAACCACCATATTCATCTTCACGATGATTGGTTGAGCTTTGTAAGAACTGATCAATCAGGTAGCCATTGGCAGCATGTAATTCAACACCATCAAAACCAGCCGCCTTGGCTTTAATTGCAGCCTGTTTAAACTGTTCAGTGATGGTATGAATTTCAGAGATTTCCAAAGGGCGTGGCACAACATAGTCACGTTTTGGACGTAATAAGCTGACTTGTCCTGCTTGTTGTATTGCACTTGCAGATACAGGTGTTTCACCATCGAGTAAATCTGGATGTGAGACACGTCCCACATGCCATAACTGCGCCACAATCAAACCACCTTGATCATGAACCGCTTGGGTTACAGACTTCCAACCTTCAACTTGTGCATCGGTAAATAGCCCTGGTGTATTTAAATAACCATTGGCCTGTTCAGAAATCACTGTTGCTTCAGTAATGATTAAACCCGCACTGGCACGCTGTGCATAGTGCTCAGCCATGATCGCCGTGGGTACCCGATCAGCGGTAGCACGGCTACGGGTTAAAGGCGCCATCACGACACGATTTTTTAAATGTAAATCGCCAAGTACAAGGGGAGAGTTAAGTTCAGCCATATTTGCCTCATCACTCGCTTTCTGATTGAAATCAGGCGTTAAAGCGAGTTTTGTAGATAATCAATATATTGCTGAATTAAAGCTTCATTACGCGAGAAATATGACCATTGACCATACTTCTCGGCCTGAATTAATCCTGACTGTTGCAAAACAGACAAATGATTTGACATCGTAGATTGAGAGACATTACCGAGCTTCTCGATATTCCCTGCACAGACACCACGACCAAAGCCACCGCACTGCTCTTCCGACAAATATTGTTGTGGCTTCTTGAGCCATTCCAAAATCTGTCGGCGAGTCGGATTCGCTAATGCTTTAGAAATTAAATCAATATCCATCTTAGACACATTCAATTCAGAGCAAAGCTCCATTCAGCATCTTTGCATCCAATATATCGTATTTTTTCGATTTTAATATCGATTTTTTTAGATATATTGCAAAAATACAGATAAAGCTTTGCTTTTGTTAAAAATTTAAATTAAAGACCTTGTTTCAAGCTGGCTTCAATAAATTTATCTAGATCGCCATCCAATACTGCACCCGTGTTCGAGTTCTCAACACCAGTACGCAAATCTTTAATACGAGAGTCATCCAGTACATATGAACGAATCTGACTGCCCCAACCAATATCCGACTTTGAATCTTCAAGTGCTTGAGCAGCTTCATTACGTTTACTCATTTCCAGTTCGTACAATTTTGCACGTAACTGTTTCCAAGCATGATCACGGTTTGCATGTTGTGAACGCTGGTTCTGACATGCCACCACAATCCCAGTTGGTGCGTGAGTCAAACGTACTGCTGAGTCGGTTTTGTTAATATGCTGACCGCCTGCACCAGATGCACGATATGTATCTGTACGCACGTCAGCAGGATTAATATCAATTTCAATATTATCGTCCACTTCAGGTGATACAAATACTGCCGAGAATGAGGTATGACGGCGATTACCTGAGTCAAATGGTGACTTACGCACTAAACGGTGTACGCCAGATTCGGTACGTAACCAACCATAAGCATACTCGCCTTCAACACGGATTGTTGCAGATTTAATCCCTGCAACATCACCATCTGATTCTTCCATCAATTCTGCTTTAAAGCCATGACGTTCGATCCAACGCATATACATACGTAACAGCATTGAAGCCCAATCTTGTGCTTCTGTACCGCCTGAACCAGCTTGAATTTCCACATAACATGGATTTGGGTCCATTGGATTACTAAACATACGACGGAATTCAAGTTTTGCTAACTCTTCTTCCGCTGCAGTCAATTCCGACTGAACATCTGCCAATAAGCTTTCATCATCTGCTTCAACAGCAAGATCAAGCATGGCTTGTGCATCATCAAGCTGTGTTGCCAAGCCTTCTAAAACGTTGATCACGTTTTCAAGCTCGCCTTTTTCTTTTGCCATCGCCTGCGCACGGCTTTGATCATTCCAGATCGCTGGATCTTCTAACTCGCGGAGAACCTCTTCTAAACGCTCTTTCTTTAGATCGTAGTCAAAGATACCCCCGTAGTGTTAGACCACGGTCATTTAAGTCTTTTAGCTGAACTAGATAAGGATTAATTTCCACGAGTTTTAATCTCACATTTGACGTCTTTTAATTCGCACGCATTCTACCACAGAGTGGAAAAAGTTGAGATATGGCATTTTTGTAGACAACACAATTGACTACAGTGTAGTTTTTGTGAACAATGTTGTTGTTTTTGTAACAAAGCTCTAACCTTACAACACCACAAAAAAATTTAGGATACTTATGAAACAATCTCTTTTATTTTTCGCTTTAACCGCAATCAGCTGTTCTAGTTTTGCCTACAATGTGCAATTTGATGCTGGGTTTAGATCTTTTGATCATGATAACAATTACATTGATCAAGACTATCAAGCCGATATTAAAGGCAAATACTATTTTGATCCTGTACAAATCAAAAACAACCCATTGAATGAGGCAGCATTTTTAGGCCGTAATAGCAATGTCTATGGTGGTTACGCTTATCGTACTATCGAAAGTCAGGGCTACTTAACCCTATGATCCTTTATCTACAAGCACATTTTATGAGCTTGCTCGAGCAAAAAGATGAAAAAGATCTTCATTACTTTACAGGTGGCTTAGAATATTTTCATGAACAATTCTATCTCAATGGGGAGATTGGGCTTGGCATAGTCAAAATAGAAAGCAACATAAATTCAAATTATGGTTCAGTTCGTTATAAAAATGATTATAACGTCACCACTTATCGCGCATTGGTGGGCTATATGCCGATCAGCAATTTGCTCATTGCAGCAGGTGTCGATGGTTTCAGTGGTGATAAATATCTTGATGATGAAAGCGAAGTTTTTGCCGCTAAAATTAAATATATGAAAGTGCCCAATTGGTCAAAATGGACATTATTTTAAATCTTGAAGCCAAATGGTGTGTTTGGCGATGAGAATAATGTTATCTTTGCTGCAGATTACTATTTGACCCATACTTTCAGTATCGGCAGTGCATATAGTTTAAAAGATGATGATTGAAAGCAATAATAATTTCCTCTGGTTCCGTAGCAAATACTTTGTGAATGAAAATGTTGCTAATTATTGGTGCCGAAGCAGGTTTTAGCAGTGGTATGAATCTTTATAATGTGAATGGAACTTTCCGTTTTTAAGTACTTAGAAAGCCAAAAAAATTTTCAATAGGCATTTAATTTCTGAAACGCCTTTTTTATTACAAATTATGTCCAGCCCTTACTCAAAGCGTACCAATATCCACACTATCTACACAATTTTAATAAAACAACACATAAGTTTTATATATTATATTTCAATAACTTAATATTAATATTGTTACATAAACTCACCAATATTACATTTCAAGTTACCATAGCATGGTTGACGATTTTTATATTTGCCCTAGACTCAAAATTGTAACTAAACATGTATAAATCAATCAATTCTTCATAGGGGCGAATTCCATGAAAAAATTAGCAATCGCATCTGCAATCTTTTCCGTAGCCGCTTTAACTGGCACTGCACATGCTTACCAAGCCGAAGTTGGTGGTTCATATACATATAATGATCCAGATAATTTTGATGCAACTCATAGCTTTGGTGTAGATGGTACTTATTATTTCAAACCAGTACAAACTCGTAATTCACCACTTAATGAGGCTGCATTCTTAGATCGCGCAAGTAATGTAAAAGCCAATGTAAATTATGCCAAAAATGATGGTGTAAAAGATAGCCAATATGGTGCAGGTCTTGAATACTATGTACCTAACTCAGACTTCTATGTAAGTGGTCGTGTAGGTCGTGATGAACTTGAAGTTGATAACACCAACATCGACAATAAAGTAACGACTTATGGCGCTGAAGTCGGTTATTTACCAGCTCCTGGTTTATTACTTGCACTTGGTGTAACAGGTTATGATGTTAAAAATGGTGATGATGGCGCAGACCCAACTGTACGTGCTAAATATGTAACTAAAGTAGGTCAATATGACGCTAACTTTGAAGCTTTTGGTGCATTCGGTGACTTGGATGAATACAAAGTACGTGGTGACTTGTATTTAGATAAGACCTTAAGTGTAGGTGCTGACTACTACAACAATGATTTAACTGATCGTGATGAATGGGGTATTTCTGCGAAGAAATTCTTTAATCAAAACGTTAGCTTAGAAGGTCGTGTAGGTTTTGGTGATGACTACAACACTTACGGCGTTCGTGCTGGATACCGTTTCTAAGTTTAAATCTATTTAGCAATCGCTCTTTTGGAGCAACAAAAGCCAGTCAACGTTGATTGGCTTTTTTATCGATTTTTTAAAGCGTCAAATTCAACACTATTTTTTGCTAACTGATAACTTGAAAGCCACTCACTCATTCTATTTTTAATCACTAAAGCATATTTAGATGCAGTTGCTTCTGATAATCTTTTCCTACTATTAAGATAAAAATTCTTAACCATTTCTACTTATTCTATTTTTAGACTATGCATGAAAAAAAGGACGCTCATGCGTCCTTTAATTCAGTGCTTTAACTCTTTTCTAAACTACTGCTGCCGCGGCACAGCTCTTGGCGTAAATTCAGCAAGATAGCGTTCGCATTTTGAAACCCTGCTGCCGCGGGCATAGCCCTTGGCGTAAATTCAGGCTAGAAGCTTCGCTTCTTAGAAATCCCTGAATTTACTCCCATTCAATTGTTGCTGGTGGTTTAGAAGAAACGTCATACACCACACGAGAAACATCTTTAATTTCATTCATGATACGTGTTGAGATTTTATCAACCAACTCATATGGAAGATGGGCAAAACGAGCTGTCATAAAGTCAACAGTTTCCACGGCACGAAGTGCAATGACCCATGCATAACGACGGCCATCACCCACGACACCCACCGATTTTTTACTGGTTGGAATACTGCAAATGCTTGTGCAGTTTTATCATACCAACCACTTGCACGAAGCTCTTGCATAAAGATGTCATCAGCAAGACGAAGAATATCAGCATATTCTTTTTTTCACTTCACCCAAGATACGCACGCCCAAACCTGGACCTGGGAATGGATGACGATAAAGCATTTCATGTGGTAAACCTAAAGTTGTACCTAAACGACGTACTTCATCTTTAAATAGGTCACGAATTGGCTCAACCAATTCAAATGCTAAATCTTCTGGTAAACCACCCACGTTATGGTGTGATTTAATAACATGCGCTTTACCATTTTTAGTTGCCGCAGACTCAATCACGTCAGGGTAAATCGTACCTTGCGCAAGGAAGTTTACGCCATCAAGCTTACGCGCTTCTTCAGCAAAAACTTCGATGAATTCACGACCAATGATTTTACGTTTTTTCTCAGGATCAACTTCGCCTGCAAGTGCAGATAAGAAACGTTCTTCTGCATCAGCACGAATCACACGGATCCCCATGTTTTCGCAAACATGTCCATCACTTCGCTCACCTTCGTTTAAACGAAGTAAGCCATTGTCTACAAATACACAGGTCAGTTGGTCACCGATTGCTTTATGCAACAATGCTGCAACTACAGATGAGTCAACACCACCTGAAAGACCTAAAAGAACTTTTTGATCACCAATTTGTTCACGTAATTGTTCAACACGTAAATCAATAATGTTTTCAGAATTCCAAAGATTACGACAACCACAAATGCTGTGAACGAAGTTAGACAGTAACTCTGCGCCTTTGGCAGTATGTGTCACTTCTGGGTGGAATTGCACCCCGTAGAAACGGCGCGTTTCATCACTCACTGCAGCAAATGGACAGCTTGGTGTGCTTGCAGTCACTTTAAAGCCTGCTGGAATCGCAGAAACTTTGTCACCGTGGCTCATCCAAACATTGAGTTTGTCATCACCATCATTTAAATCACCAAGCAATTGATCACGTACTAAAACGTCAACTGCTGCATAACCAAATTCATGTACAGTACCTGGCTCTACTTTACCGCCAAGTTGTTCTGACATGGTTTGCAGACCATAGCAGATCCCCAATACAGGTACACCCAAGTTGAACACAACTTCTGGCGCACGTGGACTACCTTCCTCATGCACACTTTCAGGACCACCAGACAAGATGATACCGTTCGGATTAAACGCGCGAATGTCTTCTTCAGACATATCAAAAGCATACATTTCAGAATATACACCAGCTTCACGTACACGGCGTGCAATAAGCTGGCTATATTGAGAACCGAAATCCAAGATAAGGATACGATCTTCAGTAATTTGAGTATTGGTAGTCATGAGTCAACAACTATGCAGGCAAACGAATATAAGCGCCATATTCTATCATTTTTATAAGCCGTACGCACTCCATTCAATCAAGTTCCTTAGCTTTGTAAAAAATCATTTTAAATAATCAGCTTATAGGTTCATTTTGGCTTTAATGATGCTTATCAGTTCACTGGGGGTCATACAACGATTTAAAAATCTTCTAAGGAGCCTTCATCGGCCACCTCTGTAAAAAACACCTCATGATCTGTGCCAAATAATGTTGGATTTTCAGGGTCTGGATCAGACAAGCAGATATAATACCGATCAGGGAAGCTATAACGATAAAACAACTGTAGAAAATCAGGTTTTGGATTTTGGGTCAGTTGAATCACTGCTTTAAGATCAATATCATCCTCTAAAAATCACGGTTCCATTCATCAAAATCAGCTGTACCATGCTTGATATGGAGTAAAGCGCACAGCTTGCCAAAAGGTTTGCCCACGCCCTTCTTCTGTTAATTGGTAATACTCTTGAATCAACTGATTAAAAAATCCATCTGGATTTAGGGTCTAGCTCGGCTTGATGTTGATCAATATAGTCACCCAAGCCATAAATCGGTTCTTGATCATCGGCTGCCGCCCAAGGTGTATCCTGAGGCCGTTCATATAAAACAGTATTAAAGGAGATAGCGCATAGATCATCAACCCATGACACACCTTTGACTTGATCAATATTTCCGCCCAGTGCTTTTATTCTGTCTAGGAATTTCTTTTTTTCATTGTTAAAACTGAATTGAATATTTTTAGATAGCATAAACCAATTGATCCATTTGAATAGTGCTAAATGAACACACAAAAAAGCCAGATACAGATCTGGCTTTTCAAAACTTTATTTATGTTTAAATTATTTTTCTATTACATGATCAAGACTCAATTTCCCAGCACCATGCAACATCAAGAAAAATAAACCACCTGCCATTGCGAAGTTTTTCATAAAGTTAATTGCATCTGCTTCACCACCATGAAATAGGAATGCAGTAATCAAACTAAATACGCCCAAACCAAATGCTGCAAAGCGTGCCTGAAAACCAAATAACAATGCCAGACCACCACCGAACTCAACCAGAATGGTTAAAGGTAACATGGCACCTGGTACACCCATTGATTCCATATAACCGACAGTTGCACTGTAAGCCGTGATTTTGCCCCAACCTGCAACAAGAAAGATATATGCCATAAGAATACGTGCAATCAATGCAATGCTCGCATTGGCGGTGGGTTGATTCACAATATTTTTAACAACAACATTTGGATTAAACATGGTCTGACCTAATTTGTATTTCGTTCTGAAGATGTATACATATTAATCACTAAACATTTCAAGTTAAATACTTAAAAACTAAACTCATCGTTGCAAATTAAGAACAATAATAAGTTTTAAAAATTTACTTTTTAATACTGACTTTCATAACTCACACTGCTAGGATTTGTGCACCAATTCGCATAGTTTCTGCCTTATGGATCTGATTGACTTTATTTTGCACGTAGACGAACACCTGTTTGAATTTATTAGAAATTATGGTATCTGGGTGTATGGAATTTTATTCCTGATTATTTTTGTTGAAACAGGTCTCGTGGTGATGCCATTCCTGCCTGGGGATAGCTTACTTTTTGCTGCCGGCGCTTTAGCTGCTTCGACGGGTGCAATGGATCCTGTGGTTTTAATCACTCTGCTATTTATTGCGGCAGTGCTCGGCGATACCCTCAATTATCATATTGGGAAATATGTCGGACCGCGTGTTTTTGAAATTGATTCTAAATTTATCAACAAACAACACTTGCTAAAAACATCACAGTTTTTGAAAAGCATGGTGGAAAAACTATTATCTTTGCCCGTTTTATCCCTTTTGCCCGTACTTTTGCACCCTTTGTTGCGGGTGCAGGAAGCATGAATTATAAATATTTCTTAACCTATAATGCAGTCGGTGCAATTTGCTGGGTTGGCTCGTTTATTACCTTGGGTTATTTATTCGGGAATATGCCAATTGTGAAAGATAATTTCACCCATTTGGTTTTCGGTATCATTATTCTCAGCGTGTTACCTGGTGTGATTGGTTATATACGTCATAAATTTTTTAATAAAAATAAAATGCCAAACAGTCAATAAACAGCATATTTAAAAATGATAAAAAAGCCGATTTCTAAAATCGGCTTTTTTATAGGGTAAAACCCGTTATTTTTTAACTTCCTGACGTTTAGGGACATAAGGGCAGTTCTTAAATTGAGCCGCCTGAGACAAGGCATCTTGCTCACCATACAGTCGGGAAAGCTCAGTATTTTTGGTATTCGAAGATTGCCCTAAGTTTACAGAAATACTTGGACCAATCCCCCAACCCCAGCCACCGCTGCCCCAACCACCACCAACACCTAATCCAACACCCACGCCTGTACGTTTCGCAGGTTGTACGCCATTATTAATGTATTGCTGAATACGATTAAATTCTGTCGTCAATTGCAAACAGTTCATCGCCTGATACTGGGTAGGCGATACATAAGTGGGTTTAACCGTCGTCGTACAAGCAGATACGACAAGCGCCGTTAAGGCAACGACTGATAATTTAACAGAAGTCATTTTCAATGATTTCATCACGATCTCGAAATTATTTTTTATCAATCTCATTGAACAATGATTGATAGGCTTGAGTCAATTTATGATCTGTAGCCAAATGAATTAATGGCAGATTTTTATGATGCGATTCTTTCATTAATACAGAAGGTGGCAACATATTTTCTAAAACTGGCAGACCTTCATCTTTAAGCTGTTGTACCACTTCACGCGGTAATTTTGCCTGAGCTTGATATTGATTGACCACAATCCCTTCGATTTCAAGTCGATCATTATGATCATCTTGAGTTTCTATGACATTTTGAATAAGCGTCTGTAATGCACGTTTTGAAAATACATCACAATCAAACGGAATCAGAACACGATCCGCTGAGATCAGTGCCGATAAGGTAAAAAAGTTAAATGCTGGCGGTGTATCAATATAAATACGCTCATATTGACTGGTTAAGGTCTGAATCGCATCACGTAACTTATAAATTTTATGTTTTGATTCTAACGCATGTTCTAACTCGCCTAAGCTCGGGCTGGCGGGTAATACATCCAAATCTTTAAAAGGTGAACGATGAATATATTGCTCAAAACCTTTATTTTTGTTTTTAAAAGGCTACCAATGGCATTGCCAATCAATCCTTTTTGTTGATGATTCCCAAGTACGTCATTAAAAAAAGTTTTCAATATTCGGCTCTAATGCAGTTTTTTCAGCAGAATAGGTGGCGTCATCACCCAAAAGATATTGGCTAGAATTTGCTTGAGGATCTAAATCAATCACCAATGTTTTAAAACCTTGATACGCACTAATCGCAGCAAGATTCACCGTAATACTTGATTTTCCTACACCGCCTTTTTGGTTAAATACCACACGAGTTAGCATACAAGTTCCCTAAGCTATCATTATTTTTAAACTTGTATCTAGTTTAACCTAGACGCTATACAAGTGTGAAATTCATGTCTAACAATCAACTAAAAACTGGTTTAAGCACGACCAAAACTAAAGTTGCAAACAAAGCAATTCCACCAATTACTAGACCTGCTCTGCGTTGTGTTAAAAGAACGGTATCATCCTTTTTATAGGCTTTTATTTGTGAGGAAAGGAAAACCATAAACAAAATAATTTTCGCATAGAACCAAGGCTGCACTTTAAACTCATTCATAATCAATAAAGTTAGCCCTGTAAATATAACCACCGTGAGGGAAAGATGTTGCAAGGCAACAAAAGCCACTCGACCTTTAGGATTCGGCTGCTGGTTGTGTGTTCCAATAAATAATGTTGAAGCGCGTAAAACAAAAACCAGGATTAATAACCCAACACTGGTCATGTGAATGATTTTGATCAGTAAATGTGTATCCATTTTAGTTACTCTGCACTTTATGCTTTAGGTGCATGAGCGCAGTCTGGACTTGCTGGGGCTTGACCTTGCCACTCACTTGGAAGATAAGCATGGATGGCTAAGGCATGAATTTTTCCAGGGCTGAGTAAGGCTTTGGCTTCTGCGTACACTTTTTGGTGGCGTTGTACCAAACGTAACCCTGCAAATTGTTCACTGACAATGATCACTTTAAAATGCGACTCTTTTCCAGGAAAATACCCGCCATGACCAGCAGACTCATTGATCACTTCTAAATGTGATGGCTCAAGTTGATTTAAACTTTCAATCAATTGTTGTTCTAAACTCATGCTGATTCCTTAGAGATCGATCAATGGGTGAATGACATAGTATAGCGGATTCTTTGAGCATCGCTGTGTGTTCAGCAAAGCTTTTGCTGTTCGATTTGATTTTTTTAAATTAAATTTTGAAGTTTTTTCATAAAAATGTCTTTATTTTATGCAATTAGTGTTTTCCTTTGCAGAAAAATCTTGACCCTACCATCTGTTGATGTATTATACACCGCATGCGGGAATAGCTCAGTTGGTAGAGCATAACCTTGCCAAGGTTGGGGTCGGGAGTTCGAGTCTCCTTTCCCGCTCAAATTTTTTTATTCAGTTTTTTATTTAAAAAATTGGACAGACTCCGCGGGAATAGCTCAGTTGGTAGAGCATAACCTTGCCAAGGTTGGGGTCGGGAGTTCGAGTCTCCTTTCCCGCTCCAAAATTTTTTTATTCAGTTTTTTATTTAAAAAATTGGACAGACTCCGCGGGAATAGCTCAGTTGGTAGAGCATAACCTTGCCAAGGTTGGGGTCGGGAGTTCGAGTCTCCTTTCCCGCTCCAAATTTAAAAAGCCCTGATCGAAAGATTGGGGCTTTTTTTTGCATTATTGGTTTATAAATCATCAGCATATACTTACACACTTTATTCTGTATTCACTCAATCAGCATGTTGATCACAAAACTGTAAAAGCACAAAAAAACCAATCCGAAGATTGGTTTTTAAAATAATCACCACACGATGCAATTATCGCTCTCTTAACGCTTCTTTGGCTTTATTAAACGGTTTCAATAAGTATTCAATAATTGTTTTTTGACCAGTACGAATATCTACCGTTGCCACCATACCTGGCGTTATTGAGAAAGATTTCCCTGCCTTATTGGTCAATTTATCTTTATCGGTCCGAATATAGACTCGATAGTAAAACTGATCTTGTTTAACTTCATCGCGGATGGTATCAGGAGAAATCACCGTTACTTTCCCTTCTAAGCCACCATAAATTGAATAATCATATGCCGTGATTTTTACCAATGCAGGTTGACCCGGATGAATAAAGGCAATATCTCGCGGCGAAATACGCGCTTCAATCAATAATTGCTCATCAATCGGTACAATGGTCATCAATTTACCATTTTGTGGAATAACCCCACCAATGGTTGTCACCGCAATTTCTTTTACCACACCACGTACAGGTGCTTTAAAAGTAGAGCGTTTCACCGAATCATTACGACCAGCAACAACTTGCTGTAATGATTGAATATCGGCATTGGCTCGTGCCAATTCTTCACGTGACTTTACATAATAGTCATTCCGCTTGTCGTTAATTTGATTTTCAAAATTATTGATATCTCGTTTTAAACGTAGGACTTCAACCTCAGAAGCAGCACCTTTCGCCACCAAAGGTTGTGTCATTTGCAATTCATTTTGAACCAAAGACAATGCGTGCTTTAAACCAGTAATCGACTCATCCAAATTTGCGCGACGCGAAGTATATAATGCACTTTCCTCTCTCACCAAAGCAGGAACGGCCAAAACCTGTTTTGGAAACTTGATTGCGGTACCATTCACCTCAGCCTCTAAACGTGCTGCCGTAGCCAGTGTCGCAAGTAATTTCATTTGGCTTTCACCGACTTGTGACTCGAATCGAGTAGGGTCTATTTGCGCAAGCGTCTGCCCCTTTTGGATAATATCGCCCTCTTTAACATCCAAGCTGGTCAACACACCACCATCTAAAGATTGAATCGTCTGTTCTTTGGATGAAGGAACAACTTTACCTGTCCCTGTAGAAACTTCTTCCAACTTGAATACACAGGCCCAAATCAAGAAAGCCAGCAGACCGAAGGCAACAATCCAAATAATAAATGTGGATTTGGGTAACGGTGGTTCTGAGAACTTTAACGCAGAGGGATTGGTTGGCCGATGTAAAATATTGGATGCATGATCAACTTGAGCAGATTCAGCCTCTTGAACTGTGATATTTTGGTCATTTTTTTCTTGGCTCATGTTGAACTCCCTCCTGCATTTGCTTGCTGTGCAGGATTTAGAATGGCATCACGTGGCCCATCTTTGATAATCTTCCCTTCATGCACAACGATAATACGATCAACAAGTTGCAAAACAGCAGGACGATGCGTCGCCACCACTAAGGTCCGATGACCTAACCATTCTTTTAAATGCTGTATCAATACTTTTTCAGAAACATCATCAATCGAAGCAGTCGGTTCATCCAACAACACAATATTTGGATTTCGGAGCAATAACCGTGTGAGTAACAATGCTTGTTTCTGCCCTCCAGAGAATCCTACCCCTCCTTCAAGAATAAGATGATCCAGACCCTCCTTTTTTTGTTCCACGATTTCTAAAGCATTGGTGATTTGTAATGCACGGATAATTTCATCATTACTTGCCAATGGTGCACCCAAAGTTAAATTTTCACGGATGGTCCCAAAAAACAAATGTGCATTTTGATTTAGTAATGCCATATCACGGCGAATATCATCGGGATCAAGCAAAGATTGATCGACACCATCCAAACTGATCTTGCCTTGTACTGGCAATTGCATCCCTGAAAGTAGTTGTAATAAGCTAGATTTCCCTGCACCATTACGTCCAAGAATTGCAACTTTTTCACCTGCATGGATTTTTAACTGCGGAATGACTAAAGTTGGGCGTGGATCATCTTCGGTATATTTAAATACCACACCTTTAAAATCATAATCACCTGAAAGGACTTTACGCTGAATCAATTGTGCCCGATCAGGACGGTCTACTGGCTTTTGCATCAGCTCATCTAAACCATTTTTAGCCACTTTGGCTTGCTGCCAACGACCGAGTACACCTGTAACTTGTGAAATCGGTGCAAGCATACGTGAAGATAAAATCGAACACGCCACTAAAGCCCCTGTGGTCATATCGCCTTTCATCACCGCAAAACAACCCACTAAAACCACAATTGCATAAGTCAGTCCTTGAATTTTTTGTGTCCAAGCATTTAACCAACCCACAATTTTACGTTGCCGCATACTGACATCTGCAGACACTTCATTCATGTGATTCCATTGATTTTGAAATCTGGCTTCAGCACGTAATAACTTGATATCCTCAATACCTTGAACTGCTTCGACCAAAATCGCGTTGCGAATCGCAGACTCACGCATCCCTTCAGTGGCCAACTGCGCTAACTTTTTCTGCACCAAGAAGCCAGGAATAATCATCAATGGTACAACCAGTAACATCACCCAAAAGATGTTGCCCCCGATAATCCAGAAGATCACTAAAAACAGGAAGAAAAACGGTAAGTCTGCAATTGCACTGATCGTTGTTGAGGTCACCAATTCACGAACGCCTTCAAGTTCACGAATCTGTGAGATAAACGAACCTGTTGAACGTGCGCGATCTTTATTACGGATACGCAATGCATGACCAAAGACGCGGTCTGAAATCTTGAGATCTGCACGCTTACCAATAATGTCTGACAAATAAACCCGTGCAATGCGCAACACAAACTCAAATACAGCTGCAATCAACACCCCACCCGCAAGCACCCACAAGGTTGGAATAGACTGAGAAGGCACAACTCGGTCATAGACTTGCATAGAGAAAATAATGGTCGCCAATGCCAGAATATTGGCAATCATTGAAGCAACCATGATGTCGGTATAACGTTTCCAATCTTTTAAAACGATGTCCCAGAACCAGCTTTTTTCATAAGGTTTGATATATTCATCAACACGTGCATCGGGAATCGATGTCTCTGGTCGAAAAATATAAACGCGACTGGCATTGGCTTGAAGTTCATGCAAATTAAAAGTTTGTGAAAGACCTTGATCACCACTTAACTGTAAGCTTGCATTGCCCTCATTGTCGACTTTCTCGATAACCGCAACTTGACCATTGTTAAATTCAACAACAACGGGCAATCGCCATGGATTCAATACATCCGTGCTAAAGTCTGCTTTGCGAACATTCAAACCCACTTGACGGGTAATAATGGACAACATGTCGTCAATATTTGTGTACTTATTCCAATCCAGTTGCAGACGAATTTGTTCTTCAGCAGGTTGCATTCGATAATGCTGCGCAACCGTAATGATCGCTTGTAACCAGGGTTGATAATTTAATGTTTTTGTATTCATGGTTGAACTTCAAACCCCTGAATTTGAATGTTATTTAAATGATAAGCATTTCTACTTTTACCGGTTACCTTGATATACACCGCGATCGTGTCATAGATATCAAAGCGTGCCGCTTCCCTTTCTATTCTTGAACTTTGATAGGACTGTTCTGAACTTAATAAATCTAAGATCGAACGCTTGCCTAATTTATATTGTTCTTCATACAGCTCACGGGTTTTTGCTGTTGAGCGCTCCCGATCCAATAGAACCCAAATTTGCTTATCCGTGTTTTCAATACTTTCTCGTGCAATTTGTGTTTGATCCATAATATCTAGGTAAGTTGCATTCAACTTTGCACGTGCAGCTTGTTCAGCAAAATTTGCAGCTTTGACTTGAGATCCCAGTGCGCCACCTTGATAAAAATTACTCGACATCTGCACGCCAACAGAACCATCGGTATCGTTTTCTAAACCAGTATTTGGATTTTGACCATTCAATGCTTTACTGACTGATCCCACCAATGAAATCGTTGGATAAGCACTCAATTGGGTTTGCTTCTTCTGACTCTGTGCAACATCAATTTCTGCTTTTGCTGCGATCATCGTGGGAATGGTATTCATTTCAGGATCATCATAAAGACCGGACTGTTTTACAAACTCATCAGGAATATTAAAATCCATTTGACTCACATCAAAACCCAATAATGTGCGTAATTTTTGTTCTTGTTGTTTTAAAAAGTTTTGCTGTGTGATTAAGTAGGAACGTGCGTATTCAACATAACTTTGTGCTTGTACTGGATCGGCATTGCTACTAATTCCTGCATCTGCTCTTAAGCGTGCAATCTCATGTAAACGACTGACCCCATTAAATTGATCTTGCGCTATTTTGATAATATTGCGATAGCGCAGTAAGGATAAAATATCTCGTGCTGTTTGGGTCGATATATCATCAATACTGATTAATACATTGGCTTGTTCAACTGCCAATTTATTTTGTTGCGTGGTGACACTGGATTTTACTTTACCAAAGTCATAAAGCAGTTGGTTGGCTTCAACTGAATACAACTGGCGACCTTTATCATTGGAGGTAAAATCACCTGTATTCATACCCGCTTTTAACTGTGGGTAATATTGCGCTTTTGCCACATCAATATTGGCATTTTGTCCTGCCAGTGTTGAAATTGTTTGAGCAATATTGGGGTTTCTTTTTACTGCAATCTGAATCGCATCTTCAAGACTTAAGATTTTTGCCTTGGCTTGAATACGCATGGGTTGTTTGTGTTTGCGCTTGTTCTAAATATAAATTATTGAGCGAAGCCTTTTGTCCAGTATATGGCTTTACAACAGGGAGTTGATTCTGATTGCCTATATGTGCATCGGGTTGATATTTAAAATCGGTCAAATCCTTGAGCTGGACGGTTCTAAATGACTGATCATCCTTGGGTTTTATCAACCCTGTCACACCTTCTTTGATATTTTTTAAGTAGCTTGTTTCTTGTGTATAACCATTGTTCTGCAATAGAACCAATAAACTCACAGTACTCAAACTTTTTAACAATATAGTGGGCTTTTTTGCTATTAACATTCGCGAATGGCACCTAGAAAAGCTTTTAATTATCGGTATTGAATTATTTTGAATTATTTCCCTACCTCATTTCTATTCTACACATTATAAAACCTAATCAAATGCTTATTTTTACTTTTTAAAGTTAAATTTCTTTAATAAAATATTTTAAATTCAAATACTAACAGTGAAAAAATGTGACTATTATCACATGAATTATAAAATTTCACATAGATCATCTCAAAAGCTGTAAATCCACAATGTGCAAATCATGACCGATGATCCAATACATTATTAAAAATAAGCTTGGTGTAATCGAAACGTATTCAATTTTATTCTTCAAACTAAATTTACATCTTCCAATATAATTTCTTATACACTTTAAGGTTAAAATGATGTTTCACTACCAGCCAACCTTAAACAATATAAAGATGAACATGAATAAACTGACTTGTTTCAAAGCCTATGATATTCGAGGCAAACTTGGCACAGAGCTAAATGAAGAAATCGCTTATAAAGTAGGCCGTGCTTATGGTCAAATCTATCAACCCAAAACTGTTGTCATTGGTTGTGATGTCCGTTTAACCAGCGAAGCGTTAAAACAAGCAACGATTCGTGGTTTAAATGATGCTGGCGTAGATGTTCTTGATCTTGGCATGACGGGAACAGAAGAAGTTTACTTTGGTGCTTTTCATCTCGATGTTCAGGGTGGGATTGAAATCACAGCAAGCCATAATCCGATGGATTACAATGGTATGAAATTGGTTCGTGAAAATGCTCGACCAATCAGTGCAGATACAGGACTAAAAGATATCCAATCGTTGGCTGAATCGGAACAGTTCATTGAAGTTGAGAAAAAGGGCTCAACCCAAAAAATATAATATCCTCCCTGAATTTATTGAACACCTACTCACCTATATTGATCCAAGCAAAAATCCGCCCACTTAAACTGGTGATGAATGCGGGCAATGGTGCAGCGGGTCATGTTGTTGACGCAATCGAAGAAAAATTCAAAGCACTCAATATCCCAGTAGAATTTATTAAAATCCATAATCATCCAGATGGTACTTTCCCAAATGGTATTCCTAATCCAATCTTGGTGGAAAATCGAGATAGCACCCGCAATGCTGTTTTAATACATCATGCGGATATGGGAATTGCGTGGGATGGTGACTTTGACCGTTGTTTCTTATTCGACGAAAAAGGGCAATTCATTGAAGGCTATTATATAGTTGGATTATTAGCTCAAGCCTTCTTGTTAAAACAAGCCGGTGAAAAAATCGTACATGATCCTCGCCTAGTCTGGAATACACTGGATATCATTGAGCAGTATCAAGGGATTGCTGTTCAATCTAAATCTGGACATGCTTTTATTAAAGATGTGATGCGTGAACACAATGCAGCTTATGGCGGAGAGATGAGTGCACATCACTATTTCCGTGATTTTGCTTACTGTGACAGCGGGATGATCCCTTGGTTATTGGCGATTTTAGTGGTATCAGAAACCCAACAATCGTTATCAAGTCTGGTCGAAGGGATGATTGAACGTTTCCCTTGCAGTGGTGAAATCAACTTTAAAGTCGAAGATACACAAAAAACCATTCAAAAAATCTTTGATCATTTTGCAGATTTAAACCCTGCAATTGATCAAACAGACGGCGTTAGCCTTGATTTTGGTGCATGGCGTTTAAATGTCCGTGCATCCAATACCGAGCCATTATTACGCTTAAATATTGAAAGCCGTGCAGATAAAAATCCAAAACCAATGCAAGATTATGTAGATGAGTTAACTCAGTTGATTCAGGGTTAGTTTTAAATGGCGATAAAAAATAGGCGCTTAATGCGCCTATTTTTTACTGTTAAATTTATGCTTGATAGCCTGTTGGATTTTGTTTTTGCCAATTCCAACTGTCTGCCAACATATCTTCTAAAGTATATTTTGGCGTCCAACCTAATTCTTTAATTGCGCGTGCATTATTTGCAAATGAAGTTGCGACATCCCCCGAACGACGCGGTGCAATTTCATATGCAACAGAAACCCCATTTACCTGTTCGAAAGTGTTCTTCACTTCAAGTACAGATGAACCATTTCCTGTACCAATGTTCCAAGCACGGCAACCTTGAGCAGCTAAGCGATTGTTTAAAGCACATAAATGTGCATTGGCTAAATCAACCACATGGATATAGTCACGCACACCTGTACCATCTACAGTGTCGTAGTCATCACCATAAATCGAAAGTTTTTCACGGCGCCCAACAGCAACTTGAGTGACATAAGGCATTAAATTATTTGGAATACCTTGTGGGTCTTCACCAATACGACCACTCTTATGCGCACCAACTGGATTAAAATAACGTAATAAAGCAATTGACCAACGCTCATCCGCAATTGATAGCTTTTCCAACAATTGCTCAACAATTAACTTGGTATAACCATAGTTATTTGACGGCATACCTGTCGGCATATTTTCATCTAAAGGTGAAATATTCGCTTCATCATATACAGTTGCAGATGAGCTAAAAACTAAATTAAAAACACCCGCTCTTTGCATCGCTTGTGCCAACTGTACAGATCCCGCAATATTATGATCAAAGTAAGTCAGTGGAATTTGTTGGCTTTCCCCCACTGCTTTTAAACCTGCAAAATGAATCACAGCATCGATTTTATTGCTTGAAAAAACTTGATCTAAATCATTTTGATAACGAATGTCACCTTGAACAAATTTCAGTGTTTTCCCAGTCAGCTCTTGGACACGTTTTAATGATTCTTCTGAGCTATTTGATAGATTATCTAGAACAATAACCTCATGCCCAGCCTCAAGTAACTCCACACAGGTATGTGATCCAATATAACCTGCACCACCTGTTACTAAAATATTTGCCATAAATTTTTCCAGTATATCTACTCTTTACCTAGCAAGATCTTAATTAAACCTTGTGTTGAAGCATCCAGTTGAGACACGTCTTTTTCTTTACCATTGAGAATAGGGAGTAATTGATTGGCAATTTCTTTGCCTTTTTCAACGCCCCATTGATCAAATGGGTTAATATTCCAAATGACTGATTGCACAAACACTTTATGTTCATACAATGCAATCAGCATTCCTAAACTATAAGGGCTTAGTTCTTGCAACAATAGCGTTGAGCTTGGTTGATTGCCTTCATACTGTTTATATACAGGTAAGCCTGATAATTCATTGGCATTTAATGCTGTGTTACCAAAAGCCAATAATCGCGACTGGGCCAAGCAATTTGATAAAGCCAAATGATGTTGCTCAATTAAGGATTCTGCACTTTCAGCATAAGTGAATTGATTCGAATTATAACGCTGCACCGGCGCAATAAAATCACAACTCACCGCATGGGTTCCTTGATGCAAAAGCTGATAAAAAGCATGTTGCGCATTTGGGCCCACTTCGCCCCAGACAATTGGGCAGGTTTTTAAATCAACTTTTTGATTATTTCTTTGAATCGACTTCCCATTCGATTCCATCTCTAGTTGCTGTAAATAAGAAGCAAAATATTTTAGACGGCCATCATAAGGCAATACTGCATGGGTCTGAATATTTAAAAAATTATTATTCCAAACCCCAAGTAACCCCATCAGTACTGGAATATTTTGTGCAAATGAAGCTTTTTGGAAATGCTGATCAATCGCATAAGCGCCTGCGAGCAATTGTTTAAACCCATCAACACCAATCTGCAATGCAATCGGTAAACCAATACATGACCACAATGAGTAACGACCACCGACCCAATCCCAAAGTAAGAACTGGTTTTCTGGTGCAATTCCCCATTCTGTCATTTTCTCAGGCTTGGTTGAAACCCCAATAAAATGATGTTGGATCACACTGTTTTGCGTACCCAAATCTTTTTCTAACCACTGACGAACTGTTTGTGCGTTAGATAAAGTATCAATGGTACCAAAAGACTTTGATGAAATAATAAATAAGGTGGTTTCAGGGCGTAATTGATGTAGTAAATCAGAAAGCTGACTACCATCCATAGTTGAAACGAAATGTACTTTTAATGGTTTAGCAGTACTGACTTTATAGTCTGATAAGGCATGACTTACCATCAATGGTCCTAAATCAGAACCACCCACCCCAATATTGACCACATCTTGAATCACTTCACCTGTCGAACCACGACATTGTCCCTGCATGAACTTTGTCAACAAGCTGATACATGCGATCTAATTGTTGATGTACCAATTCAGCCAGTTCAGGGTAATCTTGATCATGTTTCGGTAAGCGCAATGCCCAATGCATTGCTGCTCGGTCTTCCGTATAATTGATCGATTCTTCGGTAAATAAACGTTTGATCCATTGCGTTAATTGTTTTGAATCTGCAAATTTAAACAAGGCATCACATGTATTTTGGTCAATGCGATGTTTACTATAATCAAAACTCAGTTGATTAAAATGCACTGAGAACTTGTCAAAACGCTGTGGATCTTGTTCAAATAAATCAGTTAAACGCCATTGCTGTTGTTCTGTAGCAAGATTTTGCAATCGTGCTAAATGCTGCTCTCTTTGGTCATTGTCTAATATAGAATTTGTCATACTCGCCCTACACCCTGATAAGCAAAACCTTGTGCTTTGACGAAATCTGGATCTAACATATTACGACCATCGAGAATCAAAGGATGGGCCATTTTCTGTAAAAGTTGTGAATAATCAGGACTCCAATATTGCTTCCAAGCCGTCAATAAACACAATGCATGTGCATTTTCTACTGCTTGGTATTGATCATGACATAAAATCAAATCAGCGCGTTCACCATAGAAATTGGCTACCCGCTCTAAAGCTTGTGGATCATGCAACTGAACAATCGCGCCTTGTGCCCAAAGTGCTTCAAGCATGGCATGAATCGGTGAATTCTCAATACTCGAGGTATTTTCTTTAAAAGAAGCACCCCAAATCGCCACAACTTTACCTGTTAACTGCCCTTGATAGTAATTCCACAGTTTTCTAAATAAAATTTCTTTTTGTTGTTCATTGATATTCCAAACCTGATCCAGCAATTGGCTTTTGATCCCTGAACCTGCCACTGTACCTGTTAAGGTTAAAATATCATGCGAGAAATTTTCCCCACCAAAACCCACACCTGCAGATAAATATGATGCGCCAATTCGACTATCAGATGCTAATCCCTGTTTAACATTATGAATATCAATATTTAATTTTTCAGCGACTTGCGCCATATCATTCATATAACTGATGCGTGTTGCCAACATGCCTGAAATACTCAGCTTGGTAAATTCAGCATCTAAAAATGGCATAAACAAATATTGATGTTTTAACTGAAAAAAAGGTCTTAATAATTCTTTGATAATCTGTTGTGTCGCAGGTTGATCTACACCAACAATCACCTGCTTTAGATCGATAAAACTTTGAATTGCATTGCCTTCTTGAATGGTGTCTGGCAAATATGCCCAATGATCAGCCACTAAAATTTGTTTTAGTTCTTCAGTACCTTGTAAACCGAATGTAGAACCATTGATCATCAGTCTTGGATGAATAATAGGAGAACGTTTTAATTCTTCAGCCAAGTGTTTGGCTTGATCAAATTCAGAAGGATTAAAACTAAATAAAAACACTTCACTTTGCAATTGAAGCTGTTTTAACCCAACCAATTGAATTGATTTATGCTTAATCTGTTTTTGAATGAGTTGATTTAAATCTTCATCTTGGTAGTGTACTGAGGATTGGATGATCAGCGCCTACTTGGGGACACCAATACACGTGGTGCCCATATTCAGCAAACAAGCCAGCGAGTACGCCAGCTTGGAGTGTTGTGCCAAATACACAAATATTCATATCAGATCCAATTATTATAAATTCAATTCTTTAATAAGCTGTTTGAATTCTTCACCCAACTTAGGATGCTCCACAGCATAGTGTAATACTGCTTTTAAATAACCAATTTTACTACCACAGTCAAAGGTCTGACCTTTCATACGATAAGCTTCGACATTTTCTAATTTTTGTAAAGCAGCAATTGCATCCGTTAATTGGATTTCATTACCCGCACCTTTGGGCGTTTGTTCTAATAACTGCATAATCTTAGCAGGCAGTACATAACGACCCACTACAGATAAATTTGAAGGTGCACTACCAACTGCAGGCTTTTCGATAATCCCTTTCATCATGATACTTTCACCCTCAACAGGTAAAGATGCAACATCCACAATACCATATTGATCGACAAGATGATCAGGCACAGCCTCTACCATAATTTGTGATGCTTTAGATGTATTAAAACGATGAATCATTCGCGCTAAATCATTTTCAGCACTATTCTCTTTGACCAAAACATCTGGCAATAACACAACAAAGTCATCATTCCCAATCACAGATTTTGCACATAAAAACAGCATGGCCCAAACCCAATGGTTGAGGTTGACGGACACTAACCACACTGACATGTTTTGGTAAAATTTCAGTAATTTCTTTAAGTAGATCAAATTTTTTCTTATTTTCTAAGGTTGTTTCCAGTTCAAAATTACGATCAAAATAATTTTCTATGGATGCTTTTGAAGAATGTGTCACTAAAATGATTTGTTCAATTCCAGCAGCCACAGCTTCTTTGACAACATACTCAATTGCAGGACGGTCAACCACTGTGACCATTTCTTTAGGAATTGATTTACTTGCAGGTAGAAAACGAGTACCTAACCCAGCAACAGGAAGAATGGCTTTTTTAATCATGATTTACAACTTTAACTCAATATTTTAAGATTTT
This sequence comes from Euborellia annulipes, assembly GCA_023213315.1. Taxonomy (NCBI): domain Eukaryota; kingdom Metazoa; phylum Arthropoda; class Insecta; order Dermaptera; family Anisolabididae; genus Euborellia; species Euborellia annulipes. Next base: position 91,506 of record JAKCPI010008089.1, read on the forward strand.
ACTTCATCATTTTTAGTTTGTGTATCATTGCCCTTAAATAGGGAAGGACCTACATGACCAGGGGCATTAATACCTTCCCGATTTGTCATCACAGAAACCGTTTTAAACATAATTTTAAAGTCCACAAACACATTATGATGATCGACATACCAAACATCACATTTAAAACGTTCTTCATAATCAAGTTCATTACGACCACTAACTTGAGCTAGCCCTGTCATACCTGGACGGACTTCTAAACGACGTGCTTGTTCAGGTGAATAAAGTTCAACAAATTCTTTTAGCATTGGTCGTGGACCAACCACACTCATATCACCTTTTAAAACATTAATCAGTTGAGGCATTTCATCCAAACTCGTTGAACGTAATTTCTGCCCAAAAGGCGTGATCCGTTGCTCATCGGGTAAGGGATTACCATTCGCATCATTGGCGTCTTTCATGGAACGGAACTTCATCATTTTAAAAAGCTTACCATTTTTGCCAGGACGCTCTTGATAGAAAAAAATAGGAGATCCTAGGTTTTTACGTACTTTGTAAGCGACTAACAAAAAAATAGGCGACAAAATTATTAATGCCGTCAATGATATAACTATATCTACCAATCGTTTCATTACTTAATTTACCACTCTATTTTGTAACTTTTTTCCGCAGAAAAGTATTATAAAATTTTCCTAACAGTGAACTAGGTACCAACCTAAGTGCTGATCTTATTAGAAATAAGATGTTAGCATGAATTGGATTTTGTAACTTAAGTTCTTTTTTTAAATCTAGTAACTGTTTTTCACTTTTAATATATTCTAAGCCCTTACGGCGTGCATGCATACCATTACCTACACGTGCATAAAGCACAATATCAGGTAAATTTGCTACATTATAATTCGCAGCAATAACGCGTAACCAAAGATTGTAATCTTCCATAAATAAATGATGCTGATATCCACCTAATTCCTCTATCACTGATTTCTTATATCCCACAGTCATATGATTAAACGGACAACGCTTTCGCGCAAATTTTCTAATTTCATCATTAGTTAGAGGCACAACTTTTAAGACTTGAGAATCATTTAGTTCCTTTTTAAATTCTAATATCTGACCTCCAAATAAGACTACATCTGGATTTTTTTCTATAAATGCGATCTGTTTTTCAAATCGGTCAGATGTACAAATATCATCGGTATCCATCCGGAAGACCCATTCATTTGAACAATGTTTTAAGCCTTCATTTAGAGCTTTGCCTAATCCGATATTTTCAGGCAGTGAAACTACCTTTAGGATTATTCCGATTTTAGATTGCCATTTTTGGACAAAAATATTAAGCTCATCACTTATCTTCCCATCTAAAACCAATACAATCTCTGATGGTTTATAGAATTGCAGGTCCCAAATACTTTCAAAGCATTGATCTAAAGCTAAAGGACTTTCTTTATAATACAACGAAAGTAAAACCGAAAAATTCATGTTTAAAAATTCAATCCCATTAAAATAAAACCAATCAGTACAATAATTCGTTTTTTCCAAGGTAATATCTTTAAAGCCATCACATTTAAAGACTGTTTAATTTTAGGGAAAAAATTCATCTGAACGACTTTAGTAATCCTCTTCTTAAAGAGTTTGAAAAAAACAATAAAAATAGTGAATCTCAAATATTTTTTTTCAATATTACTATTTATATTAAGAAAATTTTGTATGTATAAAGCAGATTTCATTCCAAAATCACGGCATTTATCTAAAACTTCTGACATGTGATACAGAAGCAGAATGCTGAAGATATAAGTATATAAATTTTCATTAATTATTTTAATGTTTTTTGAAAAAACGACTAATTGAAAAAAAAAATCAAAGCGTCTTCTCCAATCGTAATTTCTTCAGGAGAAGTCAACATTCATAAATAGAGATTTTTTATAGACTTTTCCGCACAACTCCCAGCCTGAATTTCGACTAAGACACTCTTAAAACCGATCTTTGTGTATAAACACCAGATACAAAGGTATTCAAAAGCTTAATTCGCTCATCTTCTAAAATTTTAAAAATTTGAACCAATTATATCAAAATTATTGGAGCCCTACGTACTGATTGAAATTGTAAATAAAATCACTATCAATGACATCATCAACATCCAGAAATGAAACATATTCATATTTTGCATACTCCACTCCTTTTCTACGTGCATGCATAGCACCGCTAGTTGGGTATTTGAAGACAGAAATAAAGTTATACCTTTTCAGCGAAGACCTTTAACTGACTTTCAGATGTATCTGAACTACCATCATTAATATAAATAACTTCAAATTTTTTATCTGATTGATTTAGTATAGAATGGATATTCGTTTCAATATGCTTTGCAGCATTATAGCAAGGAACGATAATACTAATCATTTTTCATTCGCTCCAAAAAAAATACCAATTATACTTTGAGTATTTATAAGACCAGCCTTCTTTAAAAAGAATAATACTTTCTGTCTCCACTTGTCAGTTTATAAAATTGGAGAAAACAAAAATTTATTCTGTATATATAAATTACTGGTACATCTTCTTGTTCTCCATTGTGAGTATATTTGCACAGAAAAAGCAGAATCATCACAACAATAAAACAGCATACTACATTCTCCATTCATATCTTTATATGCAAGCTTTGCTGCAATATATACAATAAGATATAAAGGATTTCCTAAACCTTTGCATAATTCATCAAAGTCTTGACGTTTTTTAAATGTTTCAAAAAGCCCCTTACTTCCTAATTCAGAAATTTGATCAAAATAGCTCAACCATTTGTTGATAAATTTACTATTTGGGGGAGCAGCTAAAAACCAACTCTCAAGAACAGGTAACTTGCTTCCTCGATGATTGATATGCGTTATAAAAACCAATAATCTCAAAAATATTATTCTCTATCAGAAAAAAATCTTCAACATTCTGTTCTAAAATAATAGAGGCATCACAATCATACAAATACCACCATACTTTTTGTAGTAACTTTAAACGAATAAGGTCACTTATATTCGTAATCTGAGATTTATCTATTGAACTTTTACATTTAAAATTCAAATAATCAGAAACAGTTTTCTTTATTTAACACATTAACTTGATATTCTGGATGTAGATTGCAGGAATATTCTTAATACAATATTCGACAAGTTCAGGAATCTCTAAGTCGTACCAAAAAATCCAGAATTTTTTTGGTATAACAACTTCAAAATCTGAAACTATTTCAACAAAAATCATTATTTTTTCCTTTGAACATAGTTAAGGATTTTTTTTCAAAAATAAATAGCAGAATAAAAAATATATATAGTGACAAATAGAAATTGATTCAACTCGACTCACCCCTTCTACTTAATACATTCAAATGTGAAGCGTATAGAAGCAAAAAAAACACAGTATCATCATAAGAGTAAATATGCCAATTGAATCCAACGAATACCTTAAAAATCAAAACCGACGTATAAAATCAAAAAAATCAAGCCGTTTAGATAAAATTACTAGACAGGATGAAAAAATAATAAATATTATTACCTCCAACACCATAAATAGAATGCCCCATATGAAAGGAGTTATGTGGATTAAATCCATATGATGCAATTAAAGTACAACAATTATTTAAGTTCGCACCAAAAAACAAACTATACGGATCATTAAAAAATGATGTAATTCAAATATTCATTTTTCAGTGCTGTTCTTGGTGAATCCAACCCTTCTCAAAAATTGGTCTGTGCGGATAGATAAGAGAAAAATCACCCCTAAAAATATTGAAGAATAAAATTGACAAAAATATAAAGACCTTCTTCCCCAACCTATAGTAAATACCAAATAATAGTAATAAAAAAATAACAACAATACCAAGATCGACCAAAAAGAAAAAAACTATTTATAGCTAGAATAATCAACACTAGTAAATTAATTTTTCTTGACTCAAAACATCTAACCAATATTAGATACATAATAGTAAATATAGAAAGTGTCGCACTAACATACTCTTCGACTTTTATTAAAAAACATCTCTCATTGCCAAAAGCTGGATCAAAATTCTACTTAATTGCCAGATAAAAATATATAAAAAAATTAAAAGCCAAAGTCGAAATACAAGCATATAATTTACTGAATTTTTATTTAAAAATAAAAATTGAAGAAAAAACACAGAATATATGCAGCCATTAGCCAACTAACAAATAATTCATTAAATCCTACAGGGCTTATCATTCCAAAAATAAAGCTGCCAGAAAAGAAAATTAAAATACTAACTAACTCCTTTATGTTGATTTTATTCAAATAAAAATAAAAAGCATTAGCGGAATAAAAACAAAAGTAATAATAGTAAGCTAAAATTTCACTAGTTGCAATATGCATTGAAATCAGCAAAAGCTGAAAAAAGCAAGAAAATATTTACAATAGAATACTTACTTAACCTAAAATTCATAATAATCTCTTTAAGAATTCACAATCAAAAGCTCAACATTAAACCCATCAAAGACTTGATAAATTTCCTTATCAAAAATAATCTGCATTTAAAATAACATAGCAATTTATAAAATCCACATTATCCAAGTTTAGAACAGCTGACCTTTAAAAAGTATAAATATTAACTCTCTTTAAATTAATATTTTTTTTATAAATATCTAATATATAATCTTCAAAAAAATAAGGTCAGAGCATTTAACTTCTATATCGTTATTTATTATATATTTTTCCCTTGGGTGAGGAAAATACAGCATATCAATACTAAACCTTTTAAGAATATCATTTATAAATTTATTATCGGCATTTTTATTAACTTCATTTAATGGTTGCCCAAGAAAAATATTAATAACATCTTGAGCTTTAGGTCTTTGATCATTATTATTTTCAAGTAATCGCACATATTCAATAGAAGGGGCTAATATTCTTCTTATCTTTATATAATGTGTAATGTAAATCGCTTTTATTTCTAAAATCTTGTGCAAAAAAAAAAATTAACCCCAATCATCCCCCACAAAAAATACCTAAATTTAGATAAGCTTTCATTTCTATAATAACTACCATTATAATTGAGATTAGCTAGTCCATCATCAAAAGTATAAATTTTCACATTTCTCAACATTGATACAATTAATTGAACGTATCTATTGTCAATTGATGCTGCATATATGCTGGTAAACATCTTCCTAGAATCCCTGATTTTAGAATCATTTTTTTAAATACATATACATCCTTTAGTAAAGAAAACCCAGTGGCTTTTTTCTTTTGGATAATATACAAAGGAATCAATACTATTCTCTTTAATCCTTTCATAATAATATGTATATTTTTCATTACTTATTAAAAAAGGCATATTATTTTATAATCAACAATAGAGTTTTCACTAATTATTCTTTCTGAAATTCTTCATCTGCAATGGAGTTAAACAAATAAATATCTTTTTTTCATTTAACATATTTAATACTCCACCACAAAACTAAAAAGCAAGACCATATTACTTAACAACAATGCGTAAGGAATTAACTCAATTGATTGACTAGAAAAAACATATAAAAACAATATATAAACAATGGATGAAATTGAAAGTCATTTTTGATATCAGTAGATTTTTTCCATAATAAAGAAATAATTTACCAATATTAAATAAGGTAAATTTGCACCATAACCTTAACAGATGACAAAACAACATAATACTTTGATTCCCCATATTCCGAACCTAAAAACCACTCATAAATGGATACTGGCAAAAAATATCCAACTAACGCAGGGATTATACATAAAGGTATAACTAGCAATGTATATTTCTTGATTTTTTTTTATAGTTAGACTTTTTTCTTTTAATTTTTGATAGTAATACGGAAGTATTGCTTTATTTAATGCCATTAAAATAATTGGAAGCACTGCCGCTATCTGTATACCTGCAGGTAAATTCCTAAATCTGCTTTTGTGTAATTCTGATAAATAAATAACCGATCTAATTGGCTTTTTATAAAAAAGCTAGATTGATGTAGGATTAAGGGAAGACCAAAAGCAAAAATATAGTATAAACTCAATTTAAATCTTTTAATGTTATTCTATTATTGTTAGAAAACAAATTACCTAAAATCACACTTGCAATAAAAAAAGTTATAAAATTTGCAAAAACAATTGCCAATATCCTATATAAAACAAGATCTTGATTGAAAAATTCTAATGCAGAAATTGTGAATAAAACATTAGTTAGAGATAAAATAATTTGAATAGAGACATATTTAAGTGGTTGTTTTTGGCACTGTCTTAAAGCAAGCTGTACATTGATAAAAGATTGAAACATTGTTGCTAGTACAATATACGCCATAATTTCTGCATTTAGTATCCAGCAAATAATTAAAAGTATTATTGAAATTACAACATTATATAGGTAACCAGCTTTAATTACTGTATTTAAGGCTTTAGTACCATAAAAATAAAAATATCGAGCAATTGCCCCTTCCTGACTTAAACCTACAAAAAATACCAAATAATGCCATCCATGTCAGATAATAAGAAAGCTCTCCAAATCCCTCAGGCCCTAGCTTTCGTGTCAAATAAGGCAACATGAGAAAAGGGAGACTCTTCGCAAAAAGCTCTCCTGCTAAATAAATGAAACTATCTCTCAATACCTTCATTAGACTAATCTATGTCTCATGATTGTTTCAGCAATTAAAAAATCCATTGTTGTATCAATATCAATAGCTTCATAGGGTTGTATTTCAAAAAGCAAATACATTCTCATCAAAGAAAATTCTTGATTTCTTCAATAAATCTTGCGCATTATAAATATACATAGAACCATTCAGTCTATAATAATTTGGTAAATCTTGACTGCGCTTTCCTTGTACTTCAGGGCGTAAAAAACCTTTCATTGATAAATTTTCAGGCAACATGTTCGCCCACATTGGACTATGTTCACTGATTGATACGGAAACAACTCCACTGGCTTTTTTGTGTAAATAGAATTCTAATGCCTGATCAATATTATTCACAGTTCGCAGTGGTGATGTCGGTTGCAACAAGACTATTAGATGTTTATTACCATCGATTTCCAAAACTTCTATAGCATGTTTAATCACTTCAAAACTTGAAGCTGTGTCATTAGATAAATATTCTGGGCGCAAAAATGGTGCGGAGGCTCCATATTTTTCAGCAATATCCTTAATTTCTATGTCATCAGTAGAAACAATTACTGAATCAATATATTTTGGAAGACTTTGCGGCCTCTATCGTCCATGCAATTAGCGGTTTCCATAAAATAGCTTACATTTTTTCGAGGTAACCGCTTACTTCCTCCACGAGCAGGAATTAAAGCTGTTACATGATACTGTCCTAACATTAATATTTACCAAAGTCCAAATTTACAATATCACGTTGAGCGCGATTATAATCTTCAATATGCCCAATATCTAACCAATACTCATGAAGAGGATAACTTGAAACAATTTTGTTTTTCACGATCTGTTGCTCTAAAATCGTAGGCATTCCGATGAATTCAGCCTCAACTTGAACTAAAAGCTCTGGAGAAACAACATAAATACCTGTATTTATATCAAAAGAAGTAACTAGGTTTTTCTGTCATACTTGAATGACATTCTGCTCTGAATTGACTACACCATAAGGAATTTGATATTGAAACTCTCTTACACACATTGTCGCTATCGCATTATTTTTGCCATGAAACTCAAGTAGCTTCTCAAAATTCATATTGGTGAGGACATCACCATTGATTACGATAAATGGTAAATCAATTTCATTTTTAGGCAATAAACTTAAAGCCCCCCTGTACCTAAAGGGTCTGTTTCATGGACATATTTTTTATTTGTACGCCAAACTTTTCACCATCGCAAAAATGCTCATGAATAACTTCTGGCAAATAATGTGTTGAAATAAAAAACTTATAAAAACCTTGCTCTTTAAAACTAGAGATTATTGTTTCTAATAAGGGTTTACCGCCAACGGGTAACATTGGCTTAGGGCAATTGTCTGTTAAAGGCCGTAAACGAGTACCAAAACCACCCGCCATGATAAAAACTGGGTTTTCTTTTCTTTTTGTTCTAATGAGATCATCCAAAGTGATGATATTAGTCAATACGCCATTCTTAATGACTGGTAATGCCAAATATCTTTTCTCACGCATTATTTCAAAGATTTGTCGATTAGTAAGCGCACCTTCTTCTATAAAATAAGGCGTCGTATGCATTATGGACTCAACTGATGCATCTAAGCCATTGCCTTTGAGCAAGCCTCTTCGAATATCACCATCCGTTACACTGCCAAGAAGATGATTATTTTCATCAACAACCAGAACTATTCTAAGTGCATACAGATCTAAAAGTTCTAATGCCTGAAGAATCATATCACTTTTATTTAATATGATTTTATTTACATCTCTAGTCACGATTAAGTTCCTTTTGCTGGAGATCCTATAAAAAATTTTATTGGGTGCAATATCACCTAAAACCAAAGCACCTGCGCCAATTATAGAATTCTCTCCGATCTTTTTTAAATCTTCAGGAGCTTTACCAGGTAAAATTGTGGCATTTGTACCTACGTAAGCACCTTCTTTTAGATGAATACAACCCGATATGTTTACACCTGGCATAATTGAAACATAATCATTTAAAATACAATCGTGCCCTATCGTACTGTTAAAACTAATAATTACAAAATTACCAATTTGAAGGAATTTGTAACTCTAGCACCAGCAGCAACAATGATACCTTTACTCTCAGAAATTTGTTTTTTAATACAAAACCCTAGTGTTGCTTGCGAATGAATAAGGTTCGGAAAATTTAAATACGGATATAACTCAAATATTTTTTTTCTGATTTTAGGTTCTGCCACACCTATAGCAAAATCAAAATCAATGAAATTTTGAATATGTGATTCAGGAAAAATAGGGAAACCTAACAATGTTTGCTCTTGCACCCTTCATCTTTTTCAAGGAAAAAAAAGTCTTGATATCCCTGATCTAAAGCTAAGTCCAAAATTCTCTTTGGCAAAATCCATTGGTACCGAAAATAATGAGCTTCTTCATTACAATTCAATAAAATCATTTTTTTTGAAATTACGTTTAGCAACAGTGCCTATAACATCCCAATATTTATTAGGGTTCAAGACATACCTTACCTGCCCTTTTAGTTGTAATGTTAACAGCTGTTAATGTATCACCTTCATTAATATCTTGCTTTGCAACAATGCTTCTACGGACAAGATAATAGTTATCACTCTCTTGTTCCAACATAAACTTAATCCCATCACCTAAAGCCTGATGAGTTTTATGCAAAATATCTACATATTTTTAAACTCTATAGCTTCCATCGATGCAGCATGGTTACTGGACCTTCCATGAAAGTCTTATCCAAAGTAATATGCTTTTCAAATATACAGCGACACCAAGACTTTAAGCTAATCACTGCGGCATATTCATCCAATGTATGATCTGAGTAACCAGTTACTAAGCCAAATACATTTTTAATGGTTTCAATCGCTCTTAAGTTTGTCTGCTCAAATAATACTGCTGGATATTGTGTTACACAGTGTAAAATGCGACACCCGCTCTCTCTTGAGCTTGTTGCGAACTTCAAACTTAGAATATGACTCTCTAAATAGTTGTTGTGAGAAGGTGTCACATCTATGCCTTTATCCAATACAAAAGCAAAAACTGATAATGCTTGCTCAATATCGCGCTAGAGCTCGCAGTTCCTGTTGATAAAATAACATGTTTCCCCGTAGATGCTAGTTCATATAAAATGGTAGATTTGAAATATCCAGCAGATGAAACTTTTAAGAATGGTACATCTAGGTCATTTACTTTCAAGAAATTTAAACTTTCAGAGTCGAATGGTGTCGAGATAAACGTGATATTTTCTATATTTACAAAAAAGATCGAGATTTCTTTAGTTTGTTCATAGGTTAATTCAAGGCTTTTTTACCAATTCTAACTGACTCTGTGTAGAACCTGCTATTCTCTTTTTGATAGTGGCTGCTCATCTCCGGTTTGGTCTGAGAAGTGAAACTATCTGCTTTTAAAGGTCTGGAATTTAACAGCATTAGCACCACACTCTTTAGCTTTTAAAATCAACACTTTTGCTAATTCTACTGACCCATTGTGATTTACTCCAATTTCTGCAATCACATAAACTTCACTTTCATTAAAGATCATAAAATGGCGCCTTTTTCCTAAAAATCTGTGTTCTTAATTAAATCAATAATTTTCTTTGATGTATTTCTAAACCCAGAGGGGTACAATTTGGTTCAATTTATCTTTGGAAATTCTATGCTTGCAGTGCTCGCTGAATTTCTTGTTCATCCAAGTCTACATCTAAAATTGAGTCACAACGTAAACGCCCTTTTTGACGATTACCAATATTAACAGTAGGTACTTTTGCAAAGCAGGGGCTTCGGATAAGCCACTAGATGAATTCCCTACCATCGCTAAAGAATAATTCAAAACACTCAAGTAATTTTGAATACCAAAGCTTTTAACAAGTAGAACGCGGTTTGGCATTTCTTCTTTTAATGCCAACATCGCTTTTACAATTTCTGTATTTCCATTATCAGCATTGGGATAACTAAATATAAAATTGATATCAGACCTTGCTTTTCAAAGCATTGAATAAAGGGCTTACATCTTCATCTTTTAGATTTGTTTCGGGATGATAAGTGATCAATAAATAAGGCTGTGAAAAATCAAACTCATATATTTCGCTCAATTCATTAACACTTCTAAATTGAGTTCGCTGTATATGATCTAAACCTACCGCACCTACATTAAACACTTTATCTGGATGTTCACCAAGTTGAATAATACGCTTTTGGTATGGTTCTGCGGCAGCAAAATGAATTGTTGCCATCTTAGTGATTGCATGACGGATAGATTCATCATACGCACCCTCTGTAATTTCACCACCATGTAAGTGAGCAACTGGAATTTGCATAATCAAAGCTGCTTGAGTCACTGCAAGTGCCTCAAAACGATCACCGAGCACAATCAACAAGTCTGGTTGCATACGCTTTAATGCATCTGCAAACCCAATTCAGTCCAACCCCCATAGATTTAACAACAGCACTGGATGTATCTGAGGAAAGTAGCATTTCAACAGACTCAGTGATTTTAAAACCATCTTTGACAATAGCCTTCCATGTTTCACCATGTTCGGGAGAGTAATGCATAGCTGTAGCAAGAAGTAGTAACTCTAAATCAGTGTCCTCTTGGATATCCTTCATCAACCAATACAGCAATCCATACTCAGCTCTAGTTCCTGTAAATACGGCTATTTTTTTCATTTTATTCATCCAAAGGCACAGAACTTGGTATATTGACTACACGCTCTTCAAGCCATTTAGAGTTTTTCAATTCATCTTGTAAAGCATTTTTATACATCGGTAATTTTGTCATCAAAGCCCAAATAGGACGAGTCATAACCTGACTATCATTACTCGCTTTCAATATAACATCACGCTGTTCTTTATCTGCACAAACAATCGCATTAAGCCAATAATTTGATTCTGCATATTCAGGCTCTTGAACAAATTGCACATCAGTATTTTCGAAATATGCTTGATATCGTTTAGCCAACTCTCTTTTTTTCAATAGAAAACTTTCCAAACTTTCCATTTGAGCTGTACCCAATGCTGCATTTAAGTTTGGTAAGCGATAGTTAAAACCATTTTCATCATGATAAAACTCATATGGATGTGGTTTTTTCGCTGTTGTGGTAATGTATTTTGTTTTTACACCAAGTTCTTCATCTTGGCATAACACCATCCGCCCCCCCTCCAGTCGTAATAATTTTTTATTGCCATTAAAACTAAGTGCAGATATTAAACCAAATGTTCCTGTATGTTGCCCTTTATAATACGAACCGAGACTCCTCTGCTGCATCTTCAACCAAAACGATATTCCATTTTTTAGCAACTTTTACTAAATCATCTAACTCGACAGGATGTCCCAAAGTATGCATAGGAACAACAGCAGAAATTCGTTTATTTGAACTTTTATGTATACAAACACCTTGATCATTTATAAAAGCATGTTCTTGTAAATATGTATCCATTGCTTTCGGAGAAAGCCCTAAAGTCTCTCAAAGATACATCCAAAAACAAGGGCTCTGCGCCGATATATGACAAAGCATTACACGTTGCAACAAATGTAAGGTGCTTGAGTAATCACGATATCATCATGCTTAACCCCAGCCATTAAAAGAGCAGTATGCAACGCTGCCGTTCCATTTACTATTGCAATTGCTTTTGTCGTACCTGTAAATTTTTGAATTTTTTTCTTCGAAAATCTGAAACAAAAGCACCTACACTAGACACAAATGTACTGTCGATAGTTTCATTTACATATTTTTTTTTCATTACCTAAAAAACGGGGGGTTCATGTAGTGGGATAAACTTATCTGTACGATAAATATCTCGAACAAATTGGTTAAAATTAGCAATATCCATTACATTTTCCCATCCAGATACAGGCCTGTTTCTTTGTGTCCAAAATTTGGCATCATATAATTAAACAACTCAACAATCTCTTCTTTGTTCCATTGTCTCGCCTGAAGCATTGCACTAATTTTTCTGTTCAAACACTTGTAATTTATCTAGTTCTACATTCAGCACATTTTTAATTACACCTAAGTTATTAAAACGTTGCATATCTAAAACTTCATTATCAGTGAAAAACTCTTCGAAATCTTTCTCACCTGTTGTATTACTTCAGCAAATAAACATGGCCACTTACTTTGTTGTGGTAATATTTTAATTAATTCACGAGCTTCATCTTCTGATTCACATAAATACGGCTTATAACCCAAATTTTTTAGATACTTCACAGCAATATCAGCGAAGTAATTAAGTGTAAATGTTCGCTTAGCTTAGGAAAGAAAATGTCTCTATTTTCACCTAGTAAGCATGACATTAAACATAATTCACCTGACTCTTTAGGTGTGACAAAATAGCGTCGAATGTCATTTGGTGGCGCTGCTATAGGTTGATGCTTTGGAATTCGCTGATTAAAACCATGTAATAAAGAGCCGTCAGAAAAAGCAACATTTGCAAATCGAGCTGTAGAAATATCAATAAATTGGCTTTGTCGCATCAGGGAACATTTCCATTATACGCTTTGAACCGCCCATCATATTGACAGGATTTGCAGCTTTATCTGTTGAAACACAGAAATATTTTTTCACACCCCTTGTCAATTGATTGTTGAATCGTTTTTTCTGTATTTAAGATATTGACATGGATCATACGCATAAGCGTAAAAGGATCTTTTTTCACTTCTTACATGTTTAATGCAAGAAAGATTTAATACGTAGTCAAATTCACCGTCATTTTGGATAAATGCATCATATTCATCTGATCCGATATCCAAAGCAAAAGTTTGAAAATCCCCATCTATATAGCCAAAGGAACTGCGAATATCTCGCACAACTTCTGTTAAGTTATTTTCTGAAATATCCACAACATGTAACTTTAAAGGATTACGCTTAAAAATTTCTTTTACTACTGCTTGACCAATTGAGCCTGCACCACCAAGTACTAAAAATTTAGAATATGAAACGATTTCTTTTAATTTTTCATCCCATATCTGAATATCATTAGTAAAGAGCTCCTGCTTTCGACCAATTAAACTCAACTGAAGATTTTCTGACATTTTACCAATCCTAATTATAAAAACCGAATAGCAAGCTTATAGCTGTTTGACACAAATTATAAAACGCATATTTTCATTAAAAACAGTGATTTAAAATCATCAACTTAAATAAAAACCTGCTCAATTATAGAGACAAGCTAAAATCTAATATAGGATTATTTGTATTAAATTTTAAATTTAAACGTGAATTACTTTTTATAATAATAGATTTATGTCTGGTCTTCAAAGCTTTAAAGCGATAACAAATTGATTTAACTAACTTTAAAAAACAACTAACAATTTTTAAGATAGAGTCCCCTATGCGTATTTATATCAACATTTCACTTGATGTCATTACCTTAAAACTGTCAAGCTGCGTTACTTTGAAAAATAGATATACGAACTAATACATATTAATCATAGGCATTAATTAAATTATAGAATAGAATCTTCATCCATAATTGAGTCTAAATTAATGCTGTAATATAACGAAGGGTTTTGAATGTGAAGTATCGATACACCTCACTTTTTACAATTTTAGCAATTTCTGTTTCATTTACTGGTTGTGCAGTCACTTCTGGACTTCAAACCTATGATGTTCCTGAAGAAGGTATTTATCAAACAGATCAAGGCGCTAAACTAAATGTTGTGCAGCTTACACAAGCAAATATTTCAAATATAGGGTTTTCTGAAAATAATAATTCAAACAATATTGTTTCTCTATTTAATCAAAAGAATACAACTTATCGGTTAAGCCCTGGTGATATCCTATCGATACAATTATGGGCATACCCTGAAATAACCCCTCCTGTAACTCAAATGACCAATAATACATCAGTGTTAGCAAATGGTTTTCAGATTGACCAAAATGGTTATATACAAGCGCCTTTAATTGGCTCATATCGTACAGCAGGCAAAAGTTTAGCTGAAATCAATAATGAAATGCGTAAGCTATTTGCACGATATTTAAAAACGCCAGATGTGATCGTGCGTGTTTTATCCTATGAGGGCCGTCGCTACTTTGTAAATGGTCAAGTTATGAAAAGTGGGCAATACACTTTAAATGACCAACCAATCAAGTATCTATACTGCATTAGGTCAAGCTGGTGGTATTAATACGCAAACTGGGGACAACACCAATATTCAACTGATTCGAAAAGGTCAAACCTATAATCTCAATACCATCACATTAGAGAAACAAGGTTTATCTCTACATAATCTTTTAATTCAGCCCAATGACACAATTTTTGTGAATACTAAGCAGGATCAAAAGTTATATGTTCTAGGTGAATCAACTCGTAGTCAGGCTGTCAATCTACGAGATCAGGGTATGACCTTAAGTGATGTACTTGGAGAGAGTGGAGGCATTAATCCAAACTCTGCTAGTGCTGCACGTATTTATGTAATGCGTACAGATATAAATAGCCAGACATCTTCCGTTTATCAACTTAATTTAAGCAGTTTTGGCAACTTTGCACTTGCCAATCAATTTACGATGCAAAAAAATGATATCGTCTATATAGATGCAACTGGATTAACGCGTTGGCAACGTGTAATTAACCAAATCATCCCTTTTTCTAATGCCTTATATAACATTGATCGCTTAGGACAATAATGCAATTCCAAAACATATTGGTTGTGTGCGTAGGAAATATCTGTCGTAGCCCAATGGCAGAATTTTTTTTAAAGCAAAACCATCCAAATTTAAATATAGAGTCTGCGGGTCTTTCTGCAATGACTGGTCATTCCGCAGACGATAAAGCCATAGCTTGTATGGATGCTTTAAATATTGATATGCGCTCCCATGTTGCACGACAAATAAATGCGGAGTTGATCAAAAAGGCCGATCTTGTTCTAGTGATGAGCAAAAATCAATCACAACATATTGAGCAAAAATGGCCCTTTGCCAAAGGCAAAGGTATTTCGTTTAGGACACTGGCAAGGTCAAAATGTGCCTGACCCATACAAACATGATCAAGCTTTTTTTGATGAAACATGTAAAAATATCCAAGTTTATGCCAATGACTGGCAATCACATCTCTAAATTTTAATTAGTTGTTTACCTATGAACCAAAATTCAAAAACTAATGATGATACGATTGATTTAAAAGAGTTGTTTTTCTCTTTAATTGCTCAATGGAAAGTGATTGCGCTTTGTGTCATTTTAACTTTAATCTGTGCCTTACTTTATTTACGTGTAACATCACCCGTCTACTCTACTGATGCAATAGTTCAGGTTGAAGATGGTAAAAGTGCAGCTTCAGCTGCTCTCATGGGTGAACTCAAAGATGTTGCTGGTGGGCTTGGTCAGAAATCACCAGCTGATGCTGAAATTGAAATTTTAAATTCGCGGCTCGTGCTTGGTAAAGTCATCAATAATTTGAATTTAAACATTCAAATTCAAGATAATGCTGATACTTTTTTGCATAAATTAGTGTCCAAAGAAAAATCTCAACTTAAATATACTGCCAAGGCAGTCAGTTTTCAAAAAGATCAATCTAGCTTTTCTATACTAAAACTAGATGTCCCTGAATATTATTATGATAAAAATCTCACGTTACAATTTATAAATAAAAAGCAGTTTAGTTTAACCTATAAAGACCAAGTTGTATTTCGAGGTACACTCAATCAACTCAACCAATCTCAAGACAATAAAGGATTGTGGTCGGTTCAAATTAATAGCCTAAACCCATTTCAACAAGACTTTACAGTTACTAAACTTTCTCTCCCTTCAGCAATGAAAGTCACTTCAAGACAAATATACTGTTGCTGAAAAAGGTAAAATGACGGGTGTCATTGGTTTAAATTATAATGGAACGGATAAAGAGCATATTACTCAAGTTCTCAATAATATCTTTAAACGTTTATCATGAACAGAATATTGAGCGTAAAACCTTAGAATCTAAGCAAACATTAAATTTTCTGGATCAACAACTGCCAGAACTTAAACAGCAGCTTGAAGAATCAGAGATTAAATTTAATAAATTCCGTGAACAATACAATACCGTGGATGTCACTCAAGAATCAGAGTTGATGCTAAAGCAGAATGTTGAATTAGAGAAAATGCGGATCGAGTTAAAGCAAAAACAAGCTGAGTATTCTGCAAAATATACCGCTGATCACCCATTGATGGCGGAAATCAATGCACAGCTTGCTGCAATTGATAAGAAATCAACCGAGTTGAACCAAGCGATTAAACGTTTACCTGAAACTCAACGTCTATATTTACAACTTTATCGTGATGTTAAAGTCAATACAGAGCTGTACACGTCTCTACTAAATAGCTATCAACAATTAAAAATTGTCAAATGCGGGCGAAATCGGCAATGTCCGTATTATTGATACTGCTGTGGAGCCAGTTCAACCAATTAAACCAAGAAAATTGATTGTTTTGCTTCTTTCAATTTTTGTTGGTGGATTTATTGGTGTTCTCATCGCATTACTGCGCAATCTACTTTCATCAGGAATTAAAGATTCAACTCGCATTGAAAACGAACTTGATCTCCCTGTGTATGCCACTGTGCCACGCTCTCCGATTCAAGAAAGCCGTGTACAATTGCTGAGAAAAAAGAAATCAATTCCAATTCTTGCTGCTAAAAATAGTGAAGATATTGCCATTGAAAGCTTACGTAGCATTCGTACCACAATTCACTTTGCTTTAAACACAGCTAAAAATAATATTATTGCTGTTTCTGGACCTGCTCCAGAAATTGGTAAATCCTTTATCTCAACCAACCTTGCCGCAATTTTTGCACAAGGCAATAAGAAAGTTCTACTCATTGATGCAGATATCCGCAGAGGCTATTTACATAAATATTTTAGTCATGACACGTCACCAGGTTTAACTGAATATTTGGCAGGTCAAAACACGCTTGAACAATGTATAGTCCATTCGAACACTGTAAATCATTTAGATTTTCTGCCACGTGGTAAGAATCATAGTCATTCCTCTGAAATGTTGAGTTCAGATTGTTTTAGTGAGTTATTAGAACAGCTTTCGCAGCAATATGATCATATTATTATTGATACCCCTCCTATCTTGGCAGTCACTGATGGCATCATTGTTTCTCAATTTGCGGGTGTAAACCTTGTAGTTGCACGTTATGCAAAAACACAAATGAAAGAGCTCGAATTAACCATCAATCGCTTTGAACAAGCAGGAAGCAAAGTGAATGGGGTTATTCTCAATGATGTTCAAGCAACTGTGGGTGGCAATTATGGCTATAACTATGCTTATGCTTACACCGCATCCAAAGATGATTGATATCGAATGAGTATCAGAAAAGCCAGATTCAATCTGGCTTTTTTGTGCCAATTTTTTGATCAATATAACTGTATATTTTTAGTTGTCGTCATCAGATAACTATATCGTTTATGATGAAGAAGTTATATGCTTGAGCAGATTATGCTAATGATCAAATTAGCCTCTTAAAAGATTAAAATTTGGAAATTTTTATGAGTAAAGCCTTACCCATCGCAATTGCTGTAATCTTAGGTGGTGCTGCACTTGTACCTGTTTATTATGCATCTCAACATCCTGCTGATGTAAACAGTCATTCAATGTCAAAAAATGCTAAACCTGTAGAAAAAATTAGTTATGCACTTGGTTATGAAGTTGCGAGCCAAACGCCACCTGAAGTCGATGTCAATACATTTATCAGCGGTATTCGTGACGGTCATGCTAAAAAACAACGTGCCTATACAGATGAAGAATTACAAGCTGCGTATGTTGACTTCCAAAAGAAATGCAACAAAAGCAATTACAACAAAGCAAAGAAACAGCCTCATCAAATGACTCATTCTTAGCTGAAAATGCGAAAAAAGAAGGTGTTAAAATAACAGCTTCAGGATTGCAATATAAAATCACCAAAGAAGGTACAGGTAAACAGCCTGCTGCTACTTCACAAGTCACGGTACATTACAAAGGTCAGTTGTTAGATGGCAAAGTATTCGACAGTTCATATGATCGTGGTCAACCAGTTGAGTTCCCTTTAAACCAAGTGATTCCAGGTTGGACTGAAGGTTTACAGCTCATGAAGGAAGGCGGTAAAGCAACCTTATATATCCCTGCAAAATTGGCTTATGGTGAACAAGGTGTTCCTGGTACGATTCCTCCAAACAGCACTTTAATTTTTGATGTTGAACTTGTTAAAGTTAAATAACATTTAAGAGAAGGAGAGATTTACTCTCCTTTTTTGGATTTTAATTATGAAAAAAACACTTATTGTGCTTAGTCTTAGTCTGCTGAGTAGTGCAGCTTTCTCAGCACCGATTAACAATAAAAGCTCCCAACAAGATCAACTGGGTTATAGCTATGGTTATGTCATGGGACGTACCAATGCCGATACCTTAAAACAAATTAATTTAAATGCCTTTATCCAAGGGATCAAAGAAGGTTCTACAGGTCAGAAAGCAAGCTTAACTGATGAAGAAATGGCAAAAGCGCTTGCACAATATAAACAGCAAACCGAAGCAAAACAAATGCTAGAGTTTAAACAAGCTGCAGATGTAAATGCCAAACAAGGTGAAGCTTTTCTTGTAGAAAATGCTAAAAAACAGGTGTAATTACTCGCCCAAGTGGATTGCAGTATAGTGTTTTACAACAAGGTACTGGGAAATCACCATCGGCGAAATCTAAAGTCTCTGTAAACTATGAAGGTCGTTTACTTGATGGCACCGTATTTGACAGTTCTTTTGCACGAAATGAAGCGGTAGAATTTCAAGTTAGCCAAGTGATTCAAGGTTGGACTGAAGGTTTGCAACTGATGAAAGAGGGCGCGAAATATCGTTTCTTTATTCCAGCGAAACTTGCCTATGGTGAGATTGGTGCGGGTGATGCGATTGGCCCAAACAGCACCTTAATCTTTGATGTAGAACTATTAAAAGTTTTACCTTAAGTTTCAAATGTGAAATAGCTTTGAAAATAAAAAGCATCGCTCAATCGCGATGTTTTTTTATGCTCTAATAAAAATCTTATCGCATTTCATAGACGTAAATTCATCCCTTGGTCAAACTTACAGTACCGTATTTTATTATTTAGAATTTAAATTTATCCCACACGCAATGGTGACATCCTTGTCGCCATGCGCTAGATACATCACTTATGATTGAATGATGCTCAAAGTAAAAGCTATCTCATTTATATTCTATTGATTGGTCTTAATTTAGTGCTTTAAATGTCTTGGTCTAAATCCTGCTGCAAGCAGAGCAACACCATAAGCCACAATACCGACTAAACATAATCCGACAACTTCAAGAATTCGAAGCCATTGCGAAGCTGTACCATCATACCAATTTAAAGCAAACCATAGCGCGCCAATCATCACGATATTGGCTATGGCAAATTGAACAAATAATTTTTTCCAATGCGCACCAAAACGGAAAATATTTTTCTTATGTAAATAAAAATATAACATCCCTGCATTGACCAAAGCTGAGCCTGAAGAAGCAATGGCTAAGGCCATATGCTCGGCTTGCCAATCAATCAATTTAAAAATACCAATAAAGATAATGTTTAAAATCGCATTGGCTGCAACCGCCATTAAGCCGACACGTACAGGTGTTTTGGTGTCCTGAATGGCATAAAAACCTGGTGCAAAGACTTTAATCAACATAAATGCCAGTACACCACCACTCATACATTGCAGCGCCATAGCGGTCATTTGCGTATCACGTGCATCAAAAGCACCATGCTGGAAAAGCGCTTGAATGATCGGTGTAGATAACATGAACAAAGCAATACTGGCTGGCACACCCACCAAGACAATCACGCGTGCAGCCCAATCCAACATTCTACGGAACTTGGCCTGATCTTGCTCTGCTTTACTCACGGAAAGAGACGGAAGAATCACGGTACCAATTGCAACACCAATCAATCCAAGTGGTAACTCGGTCATCCGTTCGGCACTATATAACCATGACACCGAACCATCTTGCATGAATGACGCCCAAATTGTATTTAGTAATAAGTTAATCTGAGTGACTGATACACCAAATAAAGCGGGCAACATCAGTTTTAAAATTCGATCTACACCCTCATGTTTAAAATCAACTTTAGGTGGAATCAGTAATTTTTTATTCCATAATTCAGGGATTTGAATCGCAAGTTGCAAAACCCCTGCTGCAACCACAGCCCATCCTAAAGCCATGATCGGTTGAGCCATATGTGGTGCTAACCACCAAGCACCAGCAATCATTGCCACGTTGAGTAATACAGGCGAAAACGCTGGCGAAGCAAAAGATCCATAACTATTCAAAATACTGCTAGCAAATGCAGTCAATGACATAAACATCAGATATGGAATCGTTAAACGAAACATATCTACAGCCAGATCAAACTTTGCAGGATCGTTATGAAAACCGGGTGCATAGACATACAAGATCACAGGCGCAATGATCATACTGATCAAAGTTAACAGTGACATCACCATTAACAAACAGCCAAACACACGACTAATGAGAATCTGTACTTCGGCATGCAGTTTTGTAGTTTTATATTCGGTGAGTACGGGAATAAAGGCTTGCGAAAAAGCCCCTTCTGCAAATAAACGCCTGAAAAAATTGGGAATACGAAAAGCAACCACAAAGGTGTCAAAATCCTTACCTGCCCCAAACACATTGAGCAAAACCATATCTCGGACTAAGCCCAAGACTCGTGACAACATGGTCATTGCACTGACAATAAAGGTGGATCGCCACAGCGCCATCGTATTCACCTAGTTAAAATAAAGTCGCTATTGTAATTAAATATTCTTAAAATTGCGTTGTTAAATCATAAACAGACACTTATTTACTTCGGCTTGTTCTACTTTTAATTTTTTCTGATTCAAACTTTCTCTAAACTGCTGCCATTGAAAATGTGGTCCAGGATCAGTTTTTCGTCCTGATGCAATATCAGAATGTCCTGTTAAATGATGATCAGTTTTTGGATAAGCGTGTTGCAAAATGGCAACCACATCAACCAGTTGTTGATATTGGATCGCTTCAAAATCGCGATCATCACTTCCTTCAAGTTCAATCCCAATTGAATAGTCATTACACTCAACTTTACCCAGATAAGCTGAACGTCCAGCATGCCAAGCCCGATCATTAAAATTAACAAACTGGATAATTTCACCAGTTCTTAAAATCAATAAATGTGCAGAAACCTGCATACCCTCAATGGTTTGAAAATAAGGATGGACTGACCAATCCAGTTGATTTTGAAAAAACTGTTCAATATAACCACCACCAAATTGTGACGGTGGCAAACTAATATTGTGAATCACAATCAGCTGAATCTCTGTATTTTCAGGACGTTGATTATAGTTGGGTGATGGGACTTGTCTTGCGCCAATCAATTGACCATTCACGACCTGAAACTGTGGTGCAGATTGCATATCTTATTCCTACAGAATTTTTCTATTTTCAATAAAGCTGATTTTCAATATTTTAGTGTACTCTTATCTGTATAAAATAAAAACTTCTTCAAACTTGCAATGACAGTGCTAATATATCGCTCAGTTTTTAAGGGCGACTAAAATAGGGATATCCATGAGCATACCTGAATCTTTGCTTGAACAATCTATTCAAATTAATATTCAACAAGCACTCCAAGAAGATATTGGCGATGCTGATATTACTGCCCTACTCACACCAGAAGATGAGCAAGCGACAGCCACGATCATTTCGCGTGAAGATATGGTCTTGGCGGGACAACCTTGGGTCGATGCACTGATCAGAGCGTATGATCCAAGCGTACAGATTACTTGGCTTAAAAATGATGGTGACTGGGTCAAAGCCAATGAAACTATTTATAAATTGGCAGGTTCTGCGCGTAGTTTGCTGACTGTTGAGCGTCCTGCATTAAACTTTGTGCAAACCCTGTCTGCAGTCGCAACCAAAACGGCTGAATATGTAAAATATCTAGAAGGTACACGCAACCAAATTGTTAGATACACGCAAAACTTTGCCGGGTTTACGGATTGCACAAAAATACGCAGTTGCTGTAGGTGGCGGGCAAAACCATCGCCTAGGTTTATTCGATGCGTTTTTAATTAAAGAAAATCACATCATGGCTGCAGGTGGTATTGCTCAAGCAATTGCCAAAGCGCATCAAATCGCACCAGGTAAGCCTGTTGAAGTCGAAGTTGAAACATGGGATGAACTGAATCAAGCACTTGAAGCCAAAGCCGATATCGTCATGCTAGATAATTTTAGCCAACAACAAATGATTGATGCGGTTAAACATGTAGCAGGGCGATGTAAATTAGAAGCGTCTGGGAATATAACCCTTGAGAATTTAAGTCAAGTTGCACAAACAGGTGTTGACTATATTTCGATGGGTGTATTAACCAAAGATGTTAAAGCGATTGATTTATCTATGCGATTTAATGACTAATCACTCAATCATATGAGCCATGAAGCAGTATATAGATACTGCTTTTTTTATTACAAAATAAAACGATGAGTCAATAAATAATCAGCTAATTTTATGCAAAAGATCTTCTAAATAACAATCAAATTATGTGCACCAACAAAAGAGATAAACAATGAAAAAACATTTTTTATATTCATCACTATTCGCATCCATCTATTCCGATCCTGAGCCATGCAGACACAGTCGATGTGCATGTGTTAAGTGCAACAGTCAAAGATCAAAATATTGCCAATGCAGAAGTGATTTTGCAAAAAAATGGTGAGCGCTCTGCCTCAAGTTCTACCAATACAAGCGGCCGAGTCTCAGTCAATAGTAACACTATAGACAGTTCAGATAATTTACTGATTATCAAAAAATCAGGTTATTCAACACTGGTTGCAAAATGCCCATGTGATGGCATGACCTACGCCTTAAGTCCTGTACTCAAAGATCTCAACAGTATGCGAATTGTACTGAATTGGGGTCAAAACCCTTTAGATCTCGATTCACACTTAAGTTATAAAAATCAGCATGTATATTGGGACAGTAAACAAGGTTTGGCTGCAAATCTGGATGTGGATGACACCGACTCTTATGGTCCTGAAACCGTCACTATCGATAAACGTTTAGAAGGTCAATATTATGTGTATTCAGTACATGACTTTTCTGATCGCACTCAACCAACTACGACCAATTTATCCAATAGCCAAGCCAAAGTCATGGTCTATGCAGGTGAATCACTGATTCGTTCTTATTATATTCCAACTGGTCAAGCGGGGAATTTATGGACGGTATTCCGCATTAGCCCTGAAGGTGAAATTCAAGACATCAATCGTATTTCAGGAACCACAGTTAACGCAAGTCAAGTGGGTTCAACAGTATCAAATTATCAAAATCAAACCACTCGGGTAAATATCGTTCCTGTCTCAGCAGATGCGCAAAAACGAGCCAAGACACTTAATTTAAGTGCGGATAAAGCCTATCAAAACAACCAGATTGAACAAGCTGCAATGCTCTATCAACAGTCTATCGACTACAATCCAAATGTTGGCCAGACCTATAGTAATCTTGCCGTTGCTTATCAAAAGCTCAATCGTTCCTCAGAAGCTTTATGGGCAAATCAAAAAGCCATTGCTTTGGCGACCAATAACAATACCAAAGCTTATTCTCACTATAATATGGGTAAAATCTATGAAAATAATCAAGATTATGCCCAAGCTAAGCAACATTACCAATTGGCCAATCAATACAAACCAAGCGCGACTTATGATGAAGCGATACAACGTGTAAGCCAGTAAAAAAATTGCCCAAAGGATATCTACATTCTTTGGGCAACGTTGATGCTTTAGTTTGCTATTTTTATTGATATGTTTTAATTTTGCTTACAAAACAAGCAGTTTTTACATAGAAAAGCCGTCTGAATAAGCCTATAATCTTTGGCTTCCAATACATTCCTGTAATTAGGCCAATGAAGACTTTGAAACAACAAGTTTTGTTTTTACTTGTCGCTTTTTTATCTGTATTTGCTTTTTTCTTATACCAAGAAGATATCACGCGTTTCTTTCAATTACGTGACATCTATCTAAAACCACGTCTGTATAAATATGGCTTTTCAATTCTCTTAAACTACGCCTTTATTAGTTTATTTTATTTAATCTTAAGAAAAACCTTTGCGACCATTTTACTTAGTCAATTTATTATTTTTTTACTGAGCTTTATCAATATCAAGAAAGAGCAATATCTTTCTGCAAGCTTGGTTCCGAGTGATTTTTTATTATTTAAAGAAACCTTTATCGCCTCTCCAATCATGCTCAAAATTGCAGTCTTTGCAGCAATTGCGGTATTTATTGGGCTATTTGTATTTCTTATAAAAAAGAAAATTAGGGACGAAGCCACTTCTCCTGACAAACAGCATTTTATCTTTTGCCATCCTTGGTTTCTTTATCACCGCGAATTTTAAAAATAATTTTAGTGAAGCTTGTGCCAATGCAGCAAAAAACTCAATTTGCCAATATGCAAAATATCTACCCAATACCCGTGGCGACTGGATTGGTGATCATTTAACCATTAAATATTTAGGTTTTTCGACCTTCTTTTTTTCCAAAACGGTTGATGGCTTAAATAATAAAATTTTCCAAACACAAGTCATCCCTGAAGAAAAAGTTGCCGCTTTTTACCAACCGATGGCGGTTGAACATGATGAAGAATCTACAGCGAATCTAGTATCAGATGATCCGTCACAACAAAAACAATTGCCAAATATCGTTTTTGTGATGAGTGAGTCGCATTGGGATGCCAGAAAATTAGACAAAAGCATTCCACCTAACATCACCCCAACGATTAGTAAAAATCAGGTTTCTAGCTTATTGTCTCCAAGTTTTGGTGGAGGAACTGCTAACGTTGAGTTTGAAGTGTTAACCAGTCTAAATACCTATTTAAATCATAATGAACTGGCTTATGTCTCAAAATTAAAACGTCCAACTTATTCATTACCAATGTATTTAAATACATTGGGTTATGAAACAACTGCAATGCATAACAACGGCAAATATTTTTATAACCGTAGCGCAGTTTATCAAAATCTAGGTTTTAACCGTTTTACTTCAATTGAAAATATGATCAACATGGCTGACCGTGCTAAATATATCAATGCTGCGGGTTGGGCTACTGATGATTTGATTTATAACAGCATTGAAAATCAGCTTAAAAAATACGGATAAACCGCAATTTATCTATGCGATCAGTGTTGAAAATCATCCAATGTACAGTGATGATCGCTTTGGTAAAGACCATTTTAAAATCACCAAAGATGGTGTGAGTGAGAATAGTAAACGCGCGCTGAATACTTATTTAACGGGTATGCAACGTGCTGACGATAAATTTAAAACCCTGATTGAGCATGTTAAACAGCTTGATCGCCCAACAATTGTGATTTTCTTTGGTGACCATTTACCCAACTTACAAAGCGTTTACGATGAGTATGGCTTCTTTAAATCAGCGCAAGAAAAAGCTGAGAAAAAGATGTTCGCTTCTTTGAAACACCACTTGCAGTTTGGGCAAACTTCCCGATTGATCAAAAGCAATTTAAAGGGCCTTTTGTGGCGGCACATTTCTTAGCACCCAAAGTATTAGAAGTAGCGCATATTCCCCTTTCACCTTACTATGCTTTTGTAAATAAAGTGGGTTCTTGTTATAGCACTGTTCATCAAACAGGGACGCAAACGCAAAAATCTTGTGAATTTGATCAAACAGAGATTCTACAACAGTATAAAGACATGAATATGGATGTGCTAAATGGTAAGAATTTCACTTATCAGATGTTAAAATCAAAAGCTGAAAGCTAGTCCTATCCAAATGATCAAGAAGGTTCTCCAGAGTCTTCTTGATCATGCTGTTGTTCAGCATGTTGTTGCGGTTCATTATTTTTTGCGTCAAATTCTTTGCTTTCGAAATCTTCACGGCGTGGATCTCCAGCCATCAATACAAAGGTAATCACGGCGAATAGAACAATGAGTATTTTCATAAGCCTGCCATTTGCTAAAGTTTGAAATATTCTAAATATCGGTTGATGAAAAGATTTGTAGAGTCTGTATACGAAACAAGGGATTTCAGCTGATTTATGTATCTATTGACGTAAATAGATGATTGGAATCTTAATCATGTAAGTTTGCGCAAATTATGTGGCTCTTTTATCAACTAAAAATAAGGTGCAAATCGCACCTTATTTAAATTATAAAAATTCAGCTATTTAAAATTAAGATTCTATGAAGCCCATATAAGGGTCAGAAAATGAGTCTTTACCCGTTTCAATACGCCCAGCAAAACGACGTTTAAAGGTGCTATCGCCCTCTATTGTTACAGTAAAATCATACCAACCACCGAAATCAGACATATTCCAATTCAACTCCTTTTCTGTAGAAGCCGTTTCGATATTCCATGTCTTATTGGGTAGATAAGCATTGGCTTTTACTGTCAATTTTGCTGCTTTCGCAGCGTCATTACGAACTTTTAAATAGAGTTTAGGATCACACTCTTCAACACATACACGCACTTCTGGCAATGCATCTATTTGTGCAGACTTAACTAAATCTCCTGCAAAGCCACGATGGAAGCCATTTGGACCCAATACCCATAAATCATATAGTCCATTTGAAGCGTTCCATACATCATCCAATTGCTTGCCTGCTTCAACCATATAACGACGAGGAATCGCGTCTAAATTCAATTTGTCATAAACATGGAAAACTGCAGCATGTGTTCCTGTATTGGAGAACATTAACTTTACCGTTTTTGTTGCCACATCAACTTTCGCACTACTATGTAAAATATAAGGCAATGCCCTAGACAATCGTGTTCCTAACTCTTGAACAGGATAGACCTGACTTAAAGGACGGGAAACTGGTGGCAATAGCGCTTGCGCATTACGAATCGCATCTGCATCATTCTTGGTTTTTTTACCCATCAAGTCCGAAATAGCCGTGGTATTTGGATTTTTAAAGTCAAAAGCTGTGGTTAAATCACCACATACAGCACGGCGATATGGACTAATATTCGGTTCTTGCACGCCAAAACGTTGCTCTAAGAAACGAATAACAGACGAATGATCAAAAACCTGTGAATTTACCCAACCACCACGGCTCCACGGAGAAATCACATACATGGGTACGCGTATTCCTGGACCATAAACCCCTACACCATTACTGACTTTAGGATCAGTAAAGTTAGGTTGCCCGGCTGAAGCTTTAGGATGCGTGGCGTATTCATATGAGATTTGTTCATCACTCAAGGTGGTTTTACCTTGCATTACACCTGAAGCAGTCTTTTGAAGGTGCACTTGGTGATGGAACATGGTCAAAAAAGCCATCATTTTCATCAAAGTTGACCAATAAAACCGTTTGACTCCAAATCGCAGGGTTTTCCGTTAAAGCATTTAAAACTTCCTGAATGTACCAAGCACCTTGTACAGGGCTTGATGGTCCTGGATGCTCGCTATAGGCCGCAGGTGCACAGAATGAATTACTAAATGTTGAGTGAG